>VYWZ01000500.1:0-32436 GCA_008711595.1 Fusarium xyrophilum | reverse complement strand
GGTCCTAGGTCTGTGGAGGAGGAGTGGCTCTGGGGGAGGCAACAGCTTCTCGGCGAAATACCTACACACCCCACGAAGGAGACTGGACTGGGGAAGAAAAAAGAGGACGATGAGGCGGATACGCGACCTGTGGGTAAGACCGAAAGAGAGAGACCCGGGGGAGCGTTTATCCTGTGGGATGGGGAGGGTTGCGTGCGAGCTGGCATTTTATCCCCGGATGGAGATTGAGGGGATTAGCAACCTGGAGAGATTCGAGAAGGTATGGATTGGTGAGACGCTGGAGGTGTTTTGAGGTGAGAGATCTTACTATCTTAGAGGTGAGAGATCAGCACGACGTCAACAGACACAGAGACTAGAGTTCAATGGTCTAACATGATAAAAGCCTCAATTATGTATGTAAAATTTCTCAAGAAGAATCTGCTAGTCAAATGATACAGTTGGTCATTTGATCAAGTGCATATTGATCTCGTGTCTGGACTTCAATAGTTTTGACCGCATGCGATATTAATCTCGGTTCATGTATATTGCATTTCAAGCTGTTTGCCATACATAGTAAGAGAAACTATGGCTGTCTCCGAAACAAAAGACTGCAAAGGACATCCGTCAAGATGGTCAAGATCAGGCCTTTGTCGACTGTTGCTGTCCAAAGATTCCGATATCCTCCATATTCTAGACCCCGTTCCATGGCAACGGCCTTCGCCACGCCATCCATCACCCACGATCTCTAACTTTTATTCACTCTCCGGGATTGATTGCCGTGCATGTTGCGCGGGCACCGCAGTCCGTCAACTTTACTCTGTTCCTTGCCTTGGATGGAACGGCTCAAACGTTCGGGTCCGAATAGCATCCACTAAATATAAGTGGGAATGCGCATCGAGTATCGCCGAGTGCCTCTTTTTTTCCAGCCCGTGTGGATACAGTATCGTGTTCCGCCGTTGCAGAGCCGCATCAGCATGGGCGACTTTTATGATGCCATGGGTCCAGGGGTAAAGGAGGCTCTGCGGGAATGGAAACAAGGCACGGAGCTTCGAGAACGATTCTTTGTGCGACGTCGAGTTTGTGCAAGTGTTGGCGCGTGGCGGTTAATTCGACGACAGTTTGTGATGCGATTCAGATATAAACCCTACGACAATTGAATGCATGTATTGTGTCGGGTTGTTATGTCGCAGATAACAAACAATGCCTGCTCGGTGTTATCTCGCATCATCGCAGGCCATCCAATCCATGAACTCTGTCCTGCCAGTCCTGGCAATGGAGCTTCTATAGCTGAGCATTGCTCCGCTCGACTCGGCCAGTCTCTGACGTGCGTGGCCAAGACTCGAGACATTTGGCCGAGTTTGGACCATTGGAGTACCATCACGAGAGACAACAAAATAAACCGCACGAGAATGTTGGAAATAAACCGGCGATTTGCTGGCGTCGGAAATACCGTTGAAAAGATCAGATCAGATGCGGTATCTGACGGGAGAGGAGTGCCGTGACCATGAAATAACATCGTGTTTTTGGCCACAATCAGAATCAGGAATTGGAGAGGGAGCGAAAAAAACACTGGTCCAGAATCTACGGATAGCATTCGGAAATACAAATCTGCGCGAGACCGACGTTCCAATCAGCAGTCGGTCCGACCGATTCGGCGACTCTCGGTGTCATATCATGTGAATGGGGCTCTGCTCAGCGGACGAGGCGAGCACCGGAAATATGAGGAAGAGCTGACTAGCCTGACTAGCTGTGTCGGCGCGAGAAGGGGAGATTGCAATTCATCGACGAACGCGTAGTTGATTAGATACCGACAAAGCAGTACGCTCTGTCTCTGTAGAGACTGTCCTTCACCTGTGACCTCAACATCACATCCTCACCTTGGAGGAACCTGCGTATTCCCGTCGACGCAGGCTCTGCCCAAGATCTTCGCGCCAAGAGATGCGACCAAAAGACCAATGGAAGTAAAGACTGGATCCTTGGAACAAAAACATGGATCAAAGTGATTCCACTCTTCATCTCACAGGGTCCAGACTCCAGAGTGTGTCATCAATGCCGAAGGGGCCGGTAGTGGAAAGGCACAGGGAGAAAAAAAATCGTCCATGTCACCCCACGTACGTATCGATCCACCGTTTTCTGAACGGAGATGAATCTGGATCAAGGGCAACTAGGGGACCTCCGCTAGACCAACCAGTCCACGGGGTGTGCTGCTGTACCCTCCCTCCTGGGTGTAGCGTTTGTCGATGAAAGCGTGGTCAGAGGAATGCTCACCTCACACAGTCAGAGTTCGACTCTCTTTCCCATGACGTGACTCTACGGGCCTTCTATTCACAGTTGCTCCGCTTCTCTCCAAGTCTTGTTTGTCCACAAACCTTAGCTTAGTTTCTCTCCTCACCCGTGTCAGTCCCCGCAAGTCGTTTGCCTGAGGCCCCCCGGGGTTTGAGTTTTTGCTCAAAGCATGACCATCAGAGGTCATGAGATGGACCCATTGGCATGGTCTTGGTCTCTCGGTGCCCGCGATGGCCCTCGACGATCATCTCCACAATAAAGACAGTCAAAATGGCACCTCTTCGCTGCTTCGTTCTCTCTTGAGTCTTCTGGCTCATCACAGCATTCGTGTACAACACTCTCACAGCATCAATCACGCACTTGCAACATTCAATTGACCAATTGGTCTAACAACCAACTCTCAATATGAAGTTCTTTGGTAGTAAACGCCATGAACATGCTGGCGAAGGTCAGCATCTCGAGAGGAAGCCTTCTCCTGATACCGATGGTCGCATCACTGCCCGGGCCGTTTTCCTCGGTCTGACAGCATCTTGTGGTGGCTTCCTCTTCGGATACACTAGGTTGGTGCATTGTTCCTTGTTTGAAGCTGTTGATGGTGGCGGATATGGTTGGTGGCTGTCTCAGCTTGGTGGTGACTCGTGAGAGCCTCAAAGTTGGCGCCGACAACCTTGTCTGCCCCAATCGCAGCTTCATGCATCCCACCCACTTTGAAAAGCTTGCTGACAATGCCACAGCGGTCAGATCTCTGGGTACTTCATGATGAAGGACTATGGCGAGCGATTCGGCGAACCCAATGGCGACGGTACATACGACTTCAGTGCAGCCCGGCAGGGAACAATCACCGGTCTTCTATCAATTGGTTGCTTGTTCGGATCTCTCATCGCTGGTAACCTTTGCGACTCAATTGGTCGCCGCAGGACTATCTCCATCTCTGCCTTTTGGACTTGTGTCGGAACTGTCATCGAGGTCGCCTCTCAACATGCTTGGTACCAACACGCCATTGGTCGTCTCGTCACCGGTGTCGGTATCGGTGCTCTCTCCGTCGCTGTTCCCATGTACCAGTCTGAGAGTGCTCCCGCCATCATTCGAGGTCTCATCGTCTCTTGCTACCAGCTCTTCGTCACCCTCGGTATCTGGACTGCCGAGATGGTGAACTGGGGCACCAACGACCACGCCGGCAGCTCTTCTTGGAGAATTCCCAACGGCCTCAACTTCCTCTGGGCTCTGATCCTCGGTGGTGGTATTCTCTTCCTCCCTGAGTCGCCCCGATATGCCTACCGAAAGGGCAAGGTTGAGGAAGCCCGCAAGACCATTGCCGACCTCGCTGGCCTCGACATCAACGCCCCCAGCGTCAACCGGCAGATCGACGACATCCGTGAGAAGCTCGAGGAGGAGCAGGCTCTGCCCGAGACCCGCCTCATTGAGATCTTCACTGGTCCCCGCATGGCCTACCGTACCATCCTCGGTATCACTCTTCAGGCTGGTCAGCAGCTCACTGGTATCAACTTCTTCTTCGTAAGTCGATCGACAACCTCATTCCATGATCGCATCGCTAACTTGCGCAGTACTTCGGAACGACTGTCTTCGCCTCCACCGGTCTCAAGGACAGCTATCTCACCCAGCTCATTCTCGGTTCGGTCAACTGTGCCTGCACATTCGGCGGTCTCTACGTTGTTCAGAAGTGCGGTCGCAGAAAGTCCCTGATGATCGGTGCCGCCTGGATGATGATGTGCTTCTTCATCTACGCCTTCGTTGGTCACTTCGCTCTGGACCGCGCCAACCCTCTCAACACCCCCGCCGCCGGTACCGTTCTCGTTACCTTCTCTTGCTTGGCAATTGTTGCCTTTGCTACCACCTGGGGTCCTCTTGTCTGGGCTGTCGTCGCTGAGATGTATCCCTCTCAATACCGCAGTCGCTGCATGGCTCTCGCTACTGCTGCTAACTGGCTCTTCAACTTCCTCATCGGTTTCTTGTAAGTTACTGTGCAGCTACACTTCCCATTGAGCATTCGCTAACAGCTCCCAGCACTCGATTCATCACTGATGCCATTGACTACTTCTACGGTCTCGTCTACGCCGGATGTTGTGCTGCCCTCGTTGCCATCGTCTTCTTCTTCGTCATCGAGTCCAAGGACCGAACTCTCGAGGAGATCGACACCATGTACGTCCAGCACGTCAACCCCATCACTTCTTCCAAGTGGGTTGGCGAGCCCCACGGCACCAAGCACGCCCGCGAGGGTGTCACTGACGAAGAGGCTTCTTCGTAAACAACCTTGACCAACAAACATCTCATCACAACTCGCACGACTCACAACTCGCATCATTCACGTACAAACACCACTGTAGAAGTTACGGATATGGACGTACTATAGACATGTAGCCGGACTGCCCGGCGAGTAACGATTGGAACGGACGTTGCATTTTAAAATTGTTTTCGCGCAAGGGTGCGAGGAAGCACATAACCCAAAAGAGTATATTATATCCTTGTATTTAGTAGCATATTCTGCATAATGTCATTTTCGCTACGTTCTCAAACATTGATCAGACAAGATAACCTTTGTGATATATCATTTTCTACTGCTTCACATGCTCAGGTCTTCATACGAGAACCTCAGGGGGCAAGAAAACACCAGACCTTTGATACAAGCTGTCAAAATAAACTTGACAAAGGGATCCCTGAACCTTAGGCTAAATCTACCTAAATATTCTATTGCTTAGGGTCAAGGTCCTGAGCTTTCCTTCTTCCCCAGGCAAAGTACTATCGCAGCTGCAATATGGACGCCCGTCAGCCCAGATCTTGGTGTTCTTGTTAGTCGCATCATATTGGGTACAGAATGTAGAAGGAAGCCGGAGCAAATTGCCCATAAATAGACACCAAAGGCTCAGATTCTCGCTCCTGCTATCACTCCCGCTATCACTACCATCTTGAGTCAATGCAGCGCGGAACTTTCAAACCAAGTTGCTCCAGAGACCGAGGACGCCAGAGGACCACGTTTCCGTGATCGTCGCCGCTTGGAGGCCGACATCACAGAGAGTGCTGCGATGAACACCGGAGCTGCCTTTATTCAAGGTATACTGGGGCCAACTCGGCAAGTTACAACTTGGGGGAGGAAAAGACGTTCCCGAATAGCTTGGCCCCGTGCTCATTACTGCGGTCTCGGAGTCCAAGCCTCTTACGTCTAAGTCCACGTCTACGGCTCTCTCACGCATGGAGTCCATCGAGGCAACCGCCTCTAGCAGAAACGAGGATGCGACCAGCATCTTAGTCAAACGTGCTGTCCTAGCAGATGCGGCTCTTCAAGCCGTAATGTCCCTACCCCGCGAAAGGCTGGAACGGTTCAGGCCTACCGACGGACGTGGCGACGACGTAGGCATCTTCGATTTCATGAGGGATGAAGTTTAAATATTTGGACCAACCACACTCGACGTTGCAAAGAAGGCGGCTATCAAGATTGAATTTGGACCCCGTCTCGTCAGCGCTGCCAGATCAGATCGTCCAGGTCCTGGCACTGAAGTTCCCCCGTCTTACGCAGCGAGCGAAGAAGCCGTCGTTGATGGATTATCCCAACCAAAGCGCGAATCGTTTTGAGTAACGGTTGTGCCACTGCAGGTGGGCTGACTGACTTTTGCCGATCTGACTCGATCGTCAGGCGGTTCACGTGGAGTCCGACTGGTCGACGGGATGTGATGCGGGACAGTAGGAGCAGTCACATACCCCCGGCAGGATAGTTATACACTATAGGCGTAACTTAAAATTCTAATACACGATGATCTTAACCCGTTATGAGAGTGAACCGAGGCATTGATGTCATTCCTGAGCATTAACCTTTGTTAACTCAAGCAATTATTGGCCAGTTAACGCACCCATCTTCCCAGGGCTGACGATCTCTGATGAAACTTTTACGGCAAAACCAATTCAGCTAAGAAGTCCTGAGTAGCGTAGCAAACTTGACAACGTGGTCATGATTCATGACGCTGTCTTTAGATCTCGAGATCTTTACCCAATGAAACTCAATTCACGGAATCTCCCGAAGAGATCGACACCGGAAACATCGTCGTCTAGTGAAGCTTAAAATCTTCTGACAACGTGGTTGAAGGTTAAGGTTTACGAGATACTTGTAACTCCGCAGTTCGGACTAGTGCTTGCTCCGACATCGTACCACTTCTGAGCTCCGTGCTCGTAGAATGAACGGTTCCAAAGAAAGTAAGCCCGCATGGATGGGATGGGGAATGCGGAGTTGTGGAATTTGTCAATTGGGGTACCGCTATTCTCCAGAGAGAACAATCCCGTCATCAAAACGGTTCTCAGGTGGTTGGGTGCTCGTCTTTGACCCTAGCCGAACCCAAAGCATACTGACTAATGATCCTTCAGTCTAGAGGACTTTGAAGTAGCTAGGTGCTCACGGCAAATCTTTGCCGTTGATGGTCGTTAATCATTCTCACGAGAACTGATGTTCATGTGCACGCGTGTTGGTTTTCAACCTCTTTCGACCAACACGGCAAGAAATGATCTGATGTTGAATGTCGAGTGTCGTCATTTTCAACCTGCCAGATGCAGCTAAGGTAAGGATCTGCCATGGCCCCTGAAAAGACCTGAGTCTAGAATGAAGGATCTATCACACTAACATTGAACCTATTGCCTTTCCACCTATCGCGATTATGACCGAACAAGCTGACGAAAATGACAGCAAAAGAATTGTGTGCACCTTTCCACCTGGAAGCAGGCGCGTGGAATATGAAGACCTGGTCACCTGGATCCCGCCCAGAAGGAACTGGAACAAATCTTCGCAACCATGAAGCATGCATGATCCGAGGGGGGCGGGTATAAGCCATCTCGGCCGAGACGGAATCCATCGATCCCTCACTGCTGATCGCCATGTTGTCGATGCGGTTCCTTTCCCGCCGCCTCCTCTTATTAAAGCAATGCTTCAATTTGATCGCTTCCCATACAGCGAGGAATCCGCCAAGGTATTCCGTGGGGTTGATGGGACAAAGACGCCGAAAGAACAGTGGTACAAGCCTTTGCCAGGAACGTTGCCTCCCCCACTTGGGGAAAAGCATCGCGAAGGGGGCGAGAAAGGGGGAGGAAGACTATAGGAAGTGGTAACTTATGCGACGACTTTGAGCGATGGATGGATTAGGAAAGGTCAAAGTCGTGGGGGGGAGTCGCAGACCCTGTTAGTATCGAGCTATTTATAGCTCTATAGCTAGTCGGGCGACGTGTTCATCTTGATTAACGTTAGAGTTAAATGAGATACTGTAACCTAAAGGTAACCTTATTGATCAAGTTTATTGAGATTTCAGTCTGGCCAGAGACTTTATGGTTGATACTTTTGTGGCTGTTATTGGAATACCTGGGTCCCATTCATTGGTCCTTACTGGGTCAAGGCCATAAAACGAAGAAGGTTTGAAGCAGGCATTTTTGAGAGGAGAGCTGTTTGTTTGATGTCGGACAATGACCTCGGAGGCTCGGACCGGAGGCAAATGGCAATGCCCACAAAAGAAGGGAGATATCAGAAATTGGTCAGCCGACGTAGTGGGAGAGCTAAGTTCTGCTTGGTGACCAGAACCTCGTAGCAGTATCAGCTCCGAACTATACATCTAAAAAGCGCACTCAAGGCAGACCAATTACTTTCTTACCATTGGGAAGTTTATGATGAGTCTCGTATAGGCGATAGGTTGATGACAAGTCTCTGGTTCCTATCTTGGGCGTTATCCCGCGTCTGAAGGATGCGTAAAGTGCCATGGGTTTCTCATACCACTTAAGAGATTGAGATTGAAGCCTCATTTTTGTGAACTGGATTAATTGAGATCAGGTACATTGCGCGATTTCGATGCAGTGTCTCATTTGGCCATCTCAGTGGACCGCACTGCACTGCACAGGCGCTGCACTTTTCTCTCTTTAGCCTTGAATATGCATGCATCCCCAATCTGACTTCCTTTGCAGACACGCATCGCTGCTGACCCCGCCAATTTTATCCTCATCAACATCCGCTGAGAGCAAGTCGAGAGAACCAAGGCTGTGCACCATTCGCCTGCAGGACGCAGCCGCCGTCCATCATGGCCACAACAAACTCAGCAACAGTCACGGAAGACTGCGCTGTATTGTCAGTCATGTATTTGTCTCCTTGTTACCTGTAGTTGCTGATCTTGCGTTAGTTTTGGCCATTATGGACCGCTCATCGCCAGTGGCGACAACATTGGCCTTCGCACCAAGATAAAGGCCCAGCTCCGATCGGTACAAGCGTGGGATTGCGACACATGGATTGGCCTTGCACTCGAATTTCCTTTGGGAAAAGACCAGAAAGCGAACGAGGACGCCGGGTTTGGCGTGCGCTATCGAGGTGAGTACCTTTTCCAGAGCGACTACCGCCGCAGAGCTGACTCTCAGTTCGCCAAGCTCCGGAGCACGGTTCACGAGACAGGTCAAAGCTTTGCGACTACCACCAGATCCGAATCAAGTTCCCTCGTAACTTCTCCTACGAGGTCCAGCAGGGACAGTCTCCGAGTACGTTCACGAACGAGTACCTCAGCTACGTGAAGCTTTACTTTGGTCAGGCTCGGGCTACAATCGAAGGCTTCGGTATCCCATTCGCGAACCAAGAAGACCGCCAGGTCGAGGGCTGGATCAATGGAGACGCCCCCATCGCCGGAGAATACGATATCCTGGACATTGTTCAGCAGCAAAGCCTATACCTGGTCTTGCCCGCAAAAAGCAGTCTTGTCAAGATCCTCAGCACTACTCAAAACTTGTCGACCTTCCGATATCCTTACAGTGAAGACTTTTCTTGGGATCTTACTCGTTTTGAGAAAGAGCTCCGAGAGAACAAGGGTCAACAGTTCGCGCCACTTTACGGGTGAAGGGAGTCATCTTGATGAATACGTGCCATGCTGACATAACTTAGTCACCCCACTGATGCTTCGCACAGGGCGGCTGTCAGCCAGTCTGTTGTACAGGATGTAGTATGGCTACATCAGGCAGCGAAGCGATTGGGGCATACGTATTTCAAGAATCGTCACGGCCTGGATACCTCTTCGGATAAACCCACCCGAACGCCAGCCTACTTCTTCTGGTGTAAGGCGCCGGATACGGATACTGGCGGCAAGGAATGCCTTCACCTTGCAATCCCATTTTCTGAATCTGAGCCCCTCGTGAAGGCAGTTGGCCCGGCTTGGAAGCTCCTCATTCAGCGAAGAATCTTCAAGCTGGAAATCTTTACCTCTCGTGAAGGTCGGGAATGCGCCCAGGTGGAATGGTAAGTTCAAGGTCCTCCAAGTGCAGAGCACTTGCTGACACTCACAGGTTCTGCCGCCTTGCGCCCCTGGGAAAATTTGATCGATATGCACGACATCGAAAAGACGCTACTGATATGATCTTGGTTGTTGGGCCAAAAATACAGATGGACGATCACCATTATGTGATATGGAGGGAAAACCCTCCCCGTGCGAAGCGCCGCCATATCAACCGCTCCCGCTGCCCTTCCTTTGACAAGCTCAAAACGTTTGAAGACCGCCAACGTGCCAGCGAAGCGCTATTGCTCGACGAAAAAAGCTGGAACTGTATATCTCTGGGATTCCATTGTGATCTCAACCAATGTCAGCGCCAGGTTGAGGCTGCCCTCTTGTTTCATCCTCAGGCGCTCCCATCCAACCCCGATCGCATGTGGGCTACCAACAAAAGTTCTTTGCGGGGGTTTTGAAACAGATAGCTTGCTAGATGACATGAACGAAGAGCAGCAGCAGCTATTTGACAAGGTCAAAGACAAAATGGATCTGCATCGATCCGTTCTACGCGGCGCTGGATTTTATGACTGGATGACGAAGACCGATGGCAACAGCAAACGGAGGCCACTCCCTACGATTGACCTTCTCGATATTGATGATGAAACTTACGTCAATGCTATCCTCGAAACGGTCCTGCCCAAAGATCGTGCGCGTTTCGAATCTTACCTGAGCAACAGACCACTGGGTATTGGCATCATTACGGGTGTATGTAATCTCAACCTATCTATACCGTGACAAATACTGACTCAATGGCGTTAGACTCCAGGATCCGGAAAGACCGCATTGGGGGCCACAGCAACACTGGCTTTACAGGCAAAGCTCGGCCAGATTCTTTGCTCGGCCCCAACCAATGCAGCTGTCGACAACTTCGCATATCATCTCAACAAGCAAACTTGGGATGTCACAGAAAAGTCGAACGCAGCGAAGTCTCTGGGTGACCCAAGCCGATATCGTCGCAAGTTGGTCGTTCGACTGTACTCACGCAACGAAGAGGTGAACGCCTTTTACATACTGTTCACAAGGCCTGAACTTGGTAAAGGAGCTCTCGACTCCTGGAAAGTCCCAGGAGAACTCAATGAGGATGTCAATTGGAAGTTCTATCTATCCGCCGCTTACTGGCTATTGCTTCTCTTCGAATCACCCGCCGTTGATCGGCGTCTTGGACCTGACGACAGCCTAGCTTTACACGAGCTGAAGAAAGTAATCGATGAAGATGGAGAGTTTGGAGCAATACGCCATGGCCACGCTCAGCATGTCTCAGAAGCTCTAAACAGTATCTTTACTGATCTCCTGGATATGTTGCTTGAAGAAGCGGACATGCTTTGCTTCACACCAAGGTCATGTGGATCAGATGAATGCGTGCCATGGAAGAGCAGGTTCGCACAGGGAGTTGTAGTCGATCAAGCAGGAGGAATGGGCAGACCTGACCTGTACCGTGTCTGGGCGAAACACATTACTTCCCTGCTTCCTTATTGGAGACACAAGATCGGAACAACCCACGATTCATGCTACTAGTGAGAAAGAACCAGGCACTGAGAACTACTACAATCGTTTTGTGGGAGATGGCCAACTCTCCGGTCTAGAGTTTCTGCAAGGCTCTGGCCTTCCAGTCTTCCGTCTCGATACACAAGTTCGTATGGCCAAGGGCATGTACGACTTGGCTGCCCAAGTATTTTACCCCCAGCTCCCGCTTCAGTATCACCAACGCGAACACAACACCACAGACCAGCAATCCGATCTCGGACGAGAGCTCGAGGCTTATGTGCGCATGAAGTATCCAGTGTTACGCAAGCCGCCAGACGGCATTCTTCACCAGCCGTTGTTCATTCATCGGCAAGATTCAACGGTTTACAGGGATGTCGACGGCTCACAGGCCTGCCAAGAACGGGACAGTGCCGTCTTGAGCTTCGTTGCTGGGTTAGTCACCCACTCAGCCATCGATCCCGCACAGATCGTCATTCTCACACCCTGGTTCGCCAATGCTGTACTCATCGAACGCAAGCGTGACCAAAAGAGGTTCGAACTTCTGAAGAATATGCCGGAAGCCGCCGCCATCGAAAGCTATCGAGGAAGAGAGGCCGATATCGTTGTCGTGGTGATGTCCACCACGCGTGACACAGGACCCGACATCACTGCGAATGAGCATTTGCTCATCACCATGCTCACCCGCCACAAGAGCGGACTGGCCATTTTTGGGGATATTTGTACGAATGGGGTGATCGGAGAAGACCGTGATAGGAAGCTCTTCAAGATCAACAAGCCTGGGCAAGAGCTCAATGCGCTACAGAGGATTGATGAGACACTTTTTGATGAGGGGCGAGTCGCTGTGTTCTCTACGAAGTTGGGCAAGTAATTGCAGGGGTTGAAGGACTTCGCGGCTATCTATACTGAGTGTGTGGGTGATGGAGGTCCTAATGTTGTAAGATCAGCAGATCCTTCCTCAATGGTTTGGAAGAGTGTTGTGAGAATAGATCATGCAAAGGTCCATATCAATATTCGCTTGGTCAAAGGTCCCGTGTAACATTTGATCCCTTAGTTGATCCCTTTGATGAAAAGTCTCTAGCCTTTTCTCGGGATACAGCCTGAATGGTGAATTCATGTTCTGCTTCGCTGAAAGGTGTAAACTGCATCTCTACACATTTCTCTGTGCTCGCAGCGTTCAACTTGGTCCAACACGAACAAACACTCGCGGGGCTTGAGCCAGACATCACTCTACCTTGTCGTACCGCGAACTTTTGGTGGAATGCTTGGCTGCGATGATTTCGGCAAATATATGTGCTGTGCTAGGAAAACCTTGACCATGTTTGCCAGCTTTTTCAACGACGCGGGATTCGACATGAAGAAACGCTATTTGTACCACTCAGAGACCTTCTAGTCTGATGTTGGCCTGGATATTCATGGTATTTGGACTTGATGGACTTGAATGTCTCGATTCTGCACTCTGGGCTGAAGTTGGCACACGTTTCAGGATACATCGATTACTGTCTTGCCTGCTAAAATGCCAGTTGGTTAACATGAGTGAGAAAGCTATCTAACAGATTGTTAAATCGAAACGGAAGGTCGATTTGACTACTACTTGGACGTGTAAATCTGTTACACCAGGCGTTGGGCGTCATATGCATTGTGTGTTCAAAGGTGCCCGGCTTTGGTCTTACAGGTTCGGCTTTTGTGCTGTGCCTCATTGTACAAAAGTTCAACGGAGAGGGGCGACGGTACAGTACAAAAATCGGTGCAACTATGACCGGCTGTAGCTCGATTCAACTCGCAAAGGTGTCCCGATTCAGACGATCCTCGACGTTTGTGTCTCTCCGGGTCATCGTTTTCGTGCAACAACCATTGTAACAGACCTTCTAGTTCCACCAAAGTACAGCTGAGTAGGTGGATTCTTCAGACGAGTAGTTCAGTTGCTTACAGACCGGAGCGCGCTGGTTGTGCGAAGCTCTTGGGTATACTATTACTTTGGCCGGGGTCCGGCGAATTATGAGCCTTTCATTAATGAACAAGAAGATCTAGACCATCAGCCACACTTCAGTAAGTCTGAAAGGAATATTCACTAGAAGCAAACATGTCAGATTTCAGCAATGAGATCGACACGGAGATCGCCGCTGCCTCCTGGGAGCAATCGCCACACGCGTCTTCTCCAGCACCGACCAGCAGCTCAGCAAACCGACAGCCCAAGGGGATCCAGACACGAATCTCCACGGGTCTTGTCTCCTGGTATGCCCTTTGCCGCCTAGGCTATGAGTTTATTCAAGAAGGAGACACCTTTGTCGTATCCGGGGTTCTAGGATCGATTGATTTAGAGGAGCTCTTTAGATATAGTGAGCGCTACCAGAAGGCCGACGAACAGGATCAAGGGCCACGCCCGTCAGTCCAGCTTCCCAACGAAAGAGTTCCGCTGGGGCTCCAAGATTACAAACCGGCCCACTCTGCCTGTACTGCACCGTGCTCACCAACTCCCAGCAGCTTTGATTCACACCCAGTTGCGCCCAGCGATACGAAAGACTCGGTAATGAGGCCGTGGGTGAATCAACTTCTGGTTTCAGACACAGTCCAATTGGGTGACGTCAAGCAACGACCGCGTGGCTTTCGAGGAGGACAAAGATCCTCCGATACATATAATGCCTGGGTTGAACCGACGTCTCTTCTTCAAGATGGAGAGGTTTCTACAAAGTTAATCACGATCTGCAGTTCGCATTGCTATCATGAGCACACAAGATCTCACAAAACTGTTTTAAGGTGTACCCCAGAACAAAAGGACGGAGTCGGTATAGGGAGGATGAGGTGGCTGTAAGTTTCAACTGCCATATGCAATCTTTTACATTCTATGTCAATTCCTTACTAATTCTACAGCCACTTACATGGCACCAAATCAGACTTGAGAACCTTAGAAGTGCGTATTTCTTTCCTTCCCACATGCCTCTTGTATGACTCTGTCCTTTTGCTCTCCACTGACGCCAATAGGGCCTTGTTGCTGACTCCCCATTCATATGTCTTCAACTCAAATGTGTTGCATTAAGTGTCATACGCGAACTGATGCAGAAAAAAGCTGAATTCGAAGGAAAGAGTACACAGCTCAACACCGGGACTGTTCTAAGACAGATCGGGCGTAGCATATGGGCTTCTGAGCAGGGAGACCTTGACGGAACGCAGGACACTGAGCCTGTAGTTTTTCTATCAACTCCTTTTCTTGCATTACCAAAAATGGCACTTGAGGATTGCACGGAAAAAAACTACACCAGAACACTGCTGGAGTTTCTTTATGGTTGTAAAACTGGCGGCGTTCAGGAAACATCATTCAGCAACTCAACTTCGGGAGGCCGGATATCCAATCTTTCGCGCATTCTAGAGATGCCCGAGGCGCTATTCTTGATGATTGGTGGAGGTAAGTTCTCCCAAACGAAAGCAATTTTTCAGTGATCTAACGGCTCTTCAGGGACTTTAATTAGCTCCTCCATGTTGTCATGGGAACAGATGATGTCTGGTACTGTCAGTCTCGATATCAGTAGCGAAATCCACAGTATCTGGCCAGTCGTTTACAGGGCTCGAATAACCAGCCCCGAAACCTATGTCATTATCGAGGAGGATTGTTCTTATTCGGTTTGTTGATTCTGCCTCCATAGCCAGGTTACTTGCTGACCCAAGGGAAAGGAATTTAGGCAGCTTATCTTCAAGTCGCTGGGTAACTATGACCTGGATATCGACGATCTCAACCTTGTTGATGAGCATGAGCACGATGTTGATTCTACCACTTGGTTGGGCTACTTGACATCAGGCGAGGTTGAAAGACACTCTTTCAAACTGGTAAGAATCTCTGGCGAAACCTCGAGCAAGGTTCCCCGAGACCCAGGTTCGGAAGCCTTCAACGATGTTGAGAATCAGAATATCGAAGAGACCTTTGACGAAGAGAGTTCCGATGAAGAAACCTTTGAGAGAACCATGGAAGCAGCGAAACAGATGTTTTGCCAAAGTATAGGTAAAGGGACACTTGTTCGCAACATGCCGTCAGTACTTCCGACACTGCCCTCGATGCCTTTCAACAGTTCGGTCAAGAATCAAATTCCATTCTTTGCTTGGCCTTTGACCCAGAAGACTGGTAATAGTTCCCACACAGATGGTACAATGGCTCTCACGAGGTTACTAGCCATGATCGACCAATCCCTCAAAGAGTTAGGTATTACTAGAGACTTTCATGCGTTTAGCACGAGAGATGAAGTGGTCTATAAATGCCGGGTCCTACAATCAGTCATGGAAGAATGCGTATACGTGCCGACACAGGAGGCTCAAGACCCCCTTCCGTGCCCACAACCTCCCAGCTCAAACCACATGCACAGAAATCCAGGATCCGAGACTCTTACCACTCTTCTGGCACTGTCGGAGGATATTTTTGACCATTTTCTTCCGCCAGCCAATTGGTTTCTTGTCCCGGCTATAGGTGCTTATTGGGGCGCCTTGGATTCGATCATGCGTGTAAGCTTCTGAATCTCCTTGCTCTGAATGCTGGCGTGCTGATGATATTGCTCAGCAGATCTATCTCTCATCACTACGAATAGATACTTTTCGTCAGCAATGTTCTTTCATGATTTCAAAGGAAATTCCAACTTCGGGCTCTGGATTCACGTGCCTATACATGAAGGCTTTACCGCCTCATGGCTGTGAAGATTGCAACAAAGATACAGTGTATTCTTCTCTATATGGCGCTTTATCCCACCTGCACAGATATCACATCCATTGCAGTCCTGGAGATCGTAACATGCTCAATGACCCATGCGTGGGCTGGGTTAAGTGGCAACCCTTCAGTTTCGCCCCAAAGGACAACATCGTGTCTGTTGCATCCAGACTCATTGGTACCTTGACAGATGTTCGAGAAAGAACAAAAGAAATCGGCCTGTCCGTCAGCGGCAAAGAAACACGCGTCCCCGGAAGTCTCGTATCTTGCTATGAAACTCTCACCACCTTATTATACAAGACTGCAAAAGAGCTCTCAGCGATGAACTCTGAGCGTTTACAGAGTATCAAGCGATCTAATGGGTACCGGCTATGGCAGGGAGTGGCTTCACGCGCTCGGACTCACAACCTCGAATCGAAGCTGAAGTGCCAGCTTGAGGACGCCAGACGGGACGTGATGATGGCCAGCGAGACCCAGATCGACACAGATCGCCTTACCATCTCACCGATAGGCCTTGAGTTTCTACTTATAACACTACTACGGAACCTCCATGACCATCCCATCTATCCAGAGACAAATCAGAAGCTGGACGTAGTCAGGCATTGCCGTGATAAGTCTACGGCACTTCGGTTTGCTGCGGTTCGTGACCCGAGACGTCGCAGATTTCTTGAAATATCTGCTCTGGAAGAGGAGATGGAGGCTTTGCGCATCATTTTCGAAGTTCAAACACGTACGGTCAAGGCCTTTGCTCAGGTTCTGAGCCCCAACTTCTTCTCAAAAGACACCACAGATCGGGCAGATCTAGGACACCGCACGGATATGTATGGTCTGGAAAAAAGGCACTTGGACACGCACATACAAAGTCTTGCTGAAGATGGAAAGACACTCGAGATATTACAGAGGATCTTGACCGCCACAAGACACGACATGAAACAGATGATTGAGGTACTCGACGAGGGTCACGGAAAGGCTATCAGAGTGTTTACCTTTGTCACACTGTTCTTTCTTCCACTGTGAGTATCCTGCGTCAGAGATACATATGCCCACTGATCTGATGATGTGTAGCTCTTTTGTGACGAGTTTCCTGGGGATGAACACTACAGACGTCCGTGAGATAGACAGAGACCAGAGGATATTTTGGTCGTCTGCAGTACCTTTGACTTTGGCAGTATCTATTCTGGCTCTAGTATTTGGTTATAGGTGGGACACGGTCACGGCATTGTTCTTCGGGGCATTCAAGATTCAGGATTCATCAAGGGTCGATGAAGAGCTGGAAAAGGATCTCATTCCTCAGCTGGGTGTAGAAAATGCTGGAACTAGTTGTAAAACCGGTCTCTCCTCGGCATCAAAACCTGGAACATCATCAGGGTTCCGCGTCGAGAGGAGATGGAAAAGGAATCTGTGGGAGAAAGGGTTGACAGAGAAACTCAAGGGACTCGAAGTAGTTTAGCCTCAGTATACAGAAACTGTATGTACCAAGACGTCAAGAGATTTTGAACTCAGTGTGAACAGTATATTCACTGGTAGCAACTCTTTCGCCACCACACGATCTCATCGAAGCTTCACAATTAAATATCACTTATTCCCAGTCGAAGATCCCTCTGAAGGCATCAGACTCGGTCGTTTTCTCTTTTCTCTTCGGACTGTATTCTTGCTCAAATGAGGAAGTCTGAAAAAGTCCGCTCGATAACGATAGAGCGTGAGGACACGTTTGTCGTGTCGACGATGTTCTTGTTTGTTATGCCCTCATCAGAACCACGCTCCTTTTGCCGTTCAGCGCTAGAGGGCAATACATCCTCAATCAACCCAGGATACACTGAAGTAACGCGTACCAGTGAACCTCTCAGTTCCTCCACCAAGCCCTGAGTGAAGCCATCCCGAGCAGCCTTCGCCGCTCTGGAGGGGAGTGAAGCGCCTGTGAGCCGCGCGTACTGGAGGCCAGACATTGATACAAGACTGTGAATGTCTGCCCAAGGTCGTTGTTTCAACAAAGGCAGAAGCTGTCGTGTCAAGATCATGGTGCCAGTAACAGCTGAGTTCACGACCGACAGGATCTGATCATCGGTTTGTTGGTCGAAGCTGCCTCGAGCGAAATGGGCTCCATTGTTGACCAATACATCGATATCAGGGTATGATTCAGCTATCTCCTTCGTCTCTTTGGCCACGGAAGTCGGGTCTGAAAGATTGCAGATAATAGGGTACGCCGTTGTACCGCTGTGACTGTCGCTCCTGATTGTCTCACTGACTTCTTGCAAGGCGCTAATGGATCTTCCCAGTAATACCGGAGTAGCTCCCTCAGAAGCAGCCACAATTGCCAAAGCACGACCAAGGCCGCGGCCTGCACCCGAAATCACAATCTTTCTACCCTTCATGTTTGTGAACCTCGAATCTTAGACGGCGTTGGCTGTCCTGGGAGGTAGCTCTGTGTAGAGCCTGAGGGAAGTGAAGCGAAGGGCCATTTCATGTAATGAGACTAAAATAGCTCACAAATCAAGAGCGAAGGTGTTTCCCATTTAAAGGACAAATGCATGATCGTGACAAAGTTGAAGCTTGATCCGACGACAAATCAAGGTGTTCCGCCATCGGCTCGGGCAAGGCACGTTTTGGGGCCGATGCTCTTCAGCTGAGGCCTAGGCCTTGTGTATACCAACGAGTCAGATGATAGCGATTAGACATTGGGCATTGGCGTAAATGTATAGCTCAAGATGCAGGCTGATGAGACCATCTCGTACTGGGGCGGATCAGAGACGTGAAATGCCTGTCGTCAACCAGCGATGACTCTTGTTGGTGAGTGAGCATTTTAAGTGGGACTGATGAGTCAACTCTGCGGCGGCGAGCGAGACAACGGGCACGTCAGATCAAGTTCAATTCGCGACTCTTCTCAATACGCATCGTTCGTCGCTTGTTCATCAAATAAGATATGAATATACTTATCGGCAGCGGTCGACTTTGTGAGCGCCGTGCGGGCTTCCTCGCGATCGCACAGTCGCGTCACGCCACTGCGCTCAATATCCCCTCAATCAGTATCAGCCTGCAAAAACACGGGGCCAGCAGCCAATGCTGTAGCAAAAAGACCGCCTCGCAACCATCGACTCCACCATCTAGAACATGTCGCGATTTCTGGACCTTGAAGTCAGCTTGGAAGAGGGCTTCTGTCAACACTACGAGATGCCTCATCGGGTGCACAGTCGGTGACTTTGCAGCCATGTGGTTTCTGCAAGCCTATTATCCCGGGCTCAGCATGGGAATAGTGATGCCAGTCTCAAGTCAGTGACCAATCAACTTCAGTCGAGAAAAGGCTAATCAAGCAGTGGCCTCTGGTGTCTCGACCTCAATTCTTCTTGAGACGGTAATGCTACGCATTGGCCGTGATGGACTGTCCTGGCTCACGGCGATGAGGACAGCTGTCGGCATGAGTCTGATCTCCATGTTGACCATGGAGGCAGCTGAAAATGCAGTGGATTACTATTTGACCGGAGGGCAAGTTGCTCTTGACGATCCATCATTCTGGCTTGCTGCTCTGGTGTCAATTGCAGCAGGTTTCCTGGCGCCGCTGCCGTACAATTACGCGAGGTTGCGCAGATACGGAAAAGCCTGTCACTGAATAGCGAATAGCCCTCGAAAAAGGATCTTGCATCTGGGTTTGAGCTTGTGTTATTATGACTATCGCTTCTCAAAGCACAGAACTACATTAGATGGAACCTCTATTCTTATATATCGCAATCAGTGATCCAGGCTTTGTTGAGTGACTGCTTAGCGTTTCCGGTAATCATTTTCCGTTCCCGCCAGGCCGGGTCGTGATGCCGTGACTGGTGTTTGCCAACCCCTTGCTATTATGACTCCAAAACCGCTCTTCTCGGACAGAAAAGTAATACGTGACAGACATTCTATCACTGCTCAGTTGGGGCAGGCACTTGACATGTGAAAAGACGGTCGGTTCAAGAATCGTCCCGGCTGGTCAACCGAGTTTTCAGAAAGCACAACGATTGATTGAGTGCTGACATCGTGGAGCAGCCTCTCAAGTTTCAACAAACCAACCCATGCAGGTCCCCAGCAACATGTTGATCACAAAGGTCAAGCCTGGTATTTGCATGAGTGCTTGGATGCTGGTTCGGGCTGCTGTCTCTGCTTGCACTGCTCTTGTCAAGAACTATGGTGGATTAGTTGCTTGCCGATTCTTCCTGGGTATCACTGAGGCTCCTTTCTAAGTTTCTATCCTGGTGCCACTTACATGCTCTCCATTTTCTACACCCGCACGGTTGCCTAACTTGGGAAATGCGATAAATACGCAACTTGGCTCGAGATAAGCCCGCCTTACTCTTTCAATCCTCAGCTTTCTCTCTATCTCCCAAGATGGCCAACCGACTTCGTCAAGCTATCCTCGCCAAGACCCCAATCCCCCAGGATGAAAGCCCTCTCTATGCCAAGCTTCCTGGAGAAGTCAGAGACAGCATCTTCTCTCACGTCCTCACCGATCATCCGGGCCCAACACCGGACAAAAAGTTCAGGGAAAACACATGCTACACTCGCCCTTCCTATCTAGCAGCCCAATCAACTGATACCAGACTTCTTCGTACCTGTCGCGCTATCTATCGCGAAACTTGGTTCAAGCCTTTTGTCCTGCGAGAGCACACACAATGGGCTACAAGTAAAGGCCGTGCTCCTCCACCTGGCAAGGCTCCTCCACGTCTGCACCCCATGGCAGCAGTCGTCTACGAATCTCTAGGCACAGACGAGGTCGAGATTGAGAGGCTGAGAATCTTTGCTCAGATGTACAGACTCGAAGAAGACGGTCTGTACGACCTCCTGCGTACGCCCCATCTGGCTCCCCGCACCATTACGCTCACCATTCGTCACACTGATTGGTGGTCTTGGGAGGAGGATGAGCCCCTATACTTCGACGGGTACTGGATCGAGGGTGTTTCTGAAGTGCTAACTCCCAGTACGACTCAGTTCTGCATTGAGCTGGAGTCGCTCGAGCGTAAGAAGGAGTAGGGACCAGGTCGACAAGATCGCCAAGCAGATGGTCGATGCATGGTTCTTCAAACGATCCGATGGCGTTGTTCTCTACGCTGACACATCAGAGGCCAACCGCAGAGTAAGTCGCTGGAGCGGATCAAGCATTTGGCACGGTCAACGCTGGACTCGAGATGAAACGGAACCCAACAAACTCGACTACTACATCGTCTCCATTACGTTCTGTCCTCTGATCTCAATTGAGAGAAGCGGTGGCTCCGTGAGCGAACGTGTAATCAAGGAAGCACAAGACTCTCATGACCTGGGTCGTCCCGAACTCTTTCTTCCAGACAACCAAGAGATAGTAGAGACCGAATACCCTTGTGAGTTGGTCAGTGATTCAGGTGAGAGCGATTCAGACGAAGCATATTGTACAACGTTTGATTAATTATAATACAGACGATGATAGTTACAGTGGATTGTCGCAGCCAGATTCGGAAGATGAGTGGTATGGGGAAATGGAGGAGATCTACCTATGGCAATGGTCGATTCTTGCATGGGCTGTACGTCGGAATCTGGCAGCTATCTTATTTCATAAAGACGCTTTGGTTGAAATGCGGCTGCCTGCGGTCTTGCCTGGTGATTTTCCATCATGCCTCGTTTCAGATCAGTCAGCCCATGCCCAGAAATCTCAAAGTGCGGCTGAAATTCTAACCAACCACCAACC
This sequence comes from Fusarium xyrophilum, assembly GCA_008711595.1. Taxonomy (NCBI): domain Eukaryota; kingdom Fungi; phylum Ascomycota; class Sordariomycetes; order Hypocreales; family Nectriaceae; genus Fusarium; species Fusarium xyrophilum. Next base: position 11,036 of record VYWZ01000500.1, on the reverse strand, counting down.
TCGAGCATTCGCAAGATCAGGCTGTGCATGTCTGCCTTACGCCGCTTCTTGATTCTCACAAGGATGACCTGTACTGTTGTTGCGATTCAGTGTCGGTTTGCCTTTTTGACGAGCCTTGAGTCGATGATGAAGTAAACTGTCCCGCTCACGAGTCACAACTAGCTACCAAAGTCAATACAGCCTAGCCGATCGACAACCATCTCTACGCCTCCGCCTACACTTTTTTTGAGCACCTCAGTCAGCAATGAGGTTCCTCAACGTGAAGACCTTGAAACTACATAGTTTTGACGACGCCTCTGCATACCCGCCCTATTCGATAACCTCTCTCATTGCCGGTTTTCATCGGAACACGAGCTGACCTTCAAAGAATTTGAAGATCTAAGCCACCACACTTCAAAACCCGGATATTTCAAGGTCGTCAACGCCTGCAATGTCGCCGTTACTCACGGTCACGACTGGCTCTGGGCGGACAATGTCTGCATCAACGAGGAAGACACTGTTGAGAAGGAGGAGGCCGTGAAGAATCTTTACTCAATGTTTTTAAAAGCAGGAGTTTATCTGCTGTATCTTAGCGAAATACCCAACGCGAATATCAAGGATGACGATAAAGAAATATTCACTCCGAATGCTCGAAAGAGTCGGTGGGCAAGTCGAGCATGGACTTACAAAGAGTTAATTCCACCGCAAAAGTCGGTATTTTATGCCGTCGGTTGGTCTCAACTGGACCCCGAGTTGCAGGCCAAAATCGATATCAATATACCTGGAGTCAGCCAAGACCATGGATCCAAAGAAGACAGGACACATCCCCATTTTCGGTCCCAGGCTCCTAGAGTCCGAAGTTCTCAGCGGAAGGTCAAGCTAGTATCTCTACTAAGGACTACTACAGAGAAGTACAGGTTCAAGCTATAGAGAACCTACCCCAAATTTCGTCACCTCCCCCCAGCTGTGGTTGAACCTCAGCACAGAAGTAATGCTAGCCAAAGTAAACAATCCTCAACCACCACTGATGATTCCACCCCATGAACCCAGGGCCGACAGGGACTGGGTCACTAAGCTCGTTTCCGACCTTCAGCTCTGATTGATGGAAATTTTCTTCAACTCACGACTAAATTCTTTCATCAGGAACAGAACCCCTCACGAATCGGCACTGATGAGCTCATTCATGCACAGTAAAGGGTTCGTCTGGTAATTTTGGTGACGACTATGTAACGAGAGGCTTCAGCGACCCGCCAGCAAACAGGTGAGGGTACCCCAGGGCTTTGATGCACAAGACTAATTTGTTGGGATAGCCAAAGCGGCGTCCGTATCCTGATTCTTGACAACGACCATGCCGTGGTAAAGACACTATCATTGCTGCTGAAAGATCTAATTCCAGCTATAGTCACTGTCGATAGTGGCTACGTGGTCAACTTGAAGGGATCTGGTTATGACATTGTTTTCGCTCATGTGAAGGGAACTCCTTTGCTCTACATGCCGCCAAACTACAGCCGCCGAGGGGCCGTCCCAGAATTGAGGAAATATATCTATTGTGCTGCCCTCACACTCTTCTGTTCCAACGGTAACATTCGAGGAATATGGGGAATACCAGGTCATCTGCGAGTCGCAGAAGCAAAGGTGCCTTGCGTGTCTTACATCGGCAGTACTTGTAGATGAGAAGGCCCACGAGAATGACTTCGCGTTGAAGTTTGGCGTCGCATTTTCCAATGGCTCTGTCTATTCTGCACCACTGTCGTTCTCAGATCTCGCTTCTCACAACTCTCTCCTGGAGCCTGCAGCGCAAGATAAGCTATTGAATCATGCGACTATGGATCTTGCAACTTCGTGTCTCTTTGGTGACCAGAAGGCCATAGAACACCTTCCTTCTGGACACCATACCCATCTCCGTCCGATGAAGGATGCAGGGCCAGCGGACAGGTACCCTCACCCCCCTAGTGTTGGTCTTTCCAGCCAGGATGCTGGAAGTGCTCAAGAGAGTTTGGATAGTACAAGTAACGCGACAGGTGAGGGTAGGAAGAAGAGATGGTCAAAGTTCAAGAATTGGGTCAAAAGATGAAAGTTGCATAAGTTTATTTGGGTGCCTGATGTGCTTTTTGAGAACAGACTTTGCACATAATCTCATTGAAATGGTTCGGGGGAGATAGGATATCCGAATATTTATTTATCGGTCAATCCATTCCATCCAACTTCGTAGTCTTCAACGCCTTGTCGCGTCGCGACGCGAAAGAATAGAAACCCTCACAAGCTTTCTCAGGGTTAATACCTCGCTTCTTCCCTTCATCATCTTAAGCCAATCGATTACTGACTCAGACGGGCAGTGGATCAATTCGTCTTGCTCAATGCTCAGGTCATGGCCAGATTGTTTTATGGTGCAAAGGTAAATGCTAGGGCACTAACAGACATGGCTGACATATGCGTATAGATCCGTCAAGTCACTAGTGTGTCACTTGGCGCCTAGGATTTGGAGAATGAGACGATAGCGCCAGATGACTAGGTACCAGGTACAGCATCATGTTTAGATGGCAAGTTTGGCGTTGGAATTGCTCTGTCACTCATCGTCGGTAAGTGCTAATGAAGTTGTAATGAGAGGTTGCAGACAATGTCGCTTCTAAATCTGATTGTCACATTCTGGCAGGCCTACGCCAAAGGGCATTCTCTCGCCATAAATGACCATATTGTGCGAGATTACATGTTCATAAGCCCTGAATCCAATACAACCACGCGTGAGATTGATCATCTTTCGCTCTGAATGGAACTTTGTTAGTCTAAGCGTAGTCGCCCTCTAGATGAAACGAGCAATACATCTGCAACAATCACGCGACGTCGCGACCATCTTGACGCATGAATTGTTTGTGCCGAGCCAGGAACTTACCACCCTTTTTCGCCTCATCCAGAGCTCCATGAATGCTTTGCCAGCCTTGAAACATCAAAGATCCAATCCGAGTCGCATCCCAGCGCTCGAATTGGTAATACGTCTAGGGGACGAGAGAAAACTCAGGACCTTAAACCCTAGGTAATGAAAAGATTTAGGTAAATTTTAGGCCAAGCCTAGAGGACTCTTTACTAAGTCAATTCTAATACCTTATATTAAGGTTTGGTGTTTTCTTGCCTCCTTAGGTGCGCATCGTGTCATTCCGAATACAGAGATAAATTTTGATGAATCATGTAAGAATCATCACTACGGTATAAAATCCATGTCGTGCCCTGAAGGCTTATGCATAAGCTTATTGATAAGCCTTGAATGCATGTCATGTCCAAAAGTCGGGTGAATGCGCCTGTGAAAAAGGAAAGCCAACACGCGTTTCGTGCGGAATGAATGAAGATCCCCCAGCTGACTCGTCGTCAATGCTACTCGCTACTCCAAACGCCTTGTGTTGATGCCGATGCTATGTGATGAATGTCTAGTAGAACTGAGAATTATTAGCGGTGGTCTGCAGTGCGAAATAGCGGGCAAGAACTTACGAGGTTGAGTGTCCAGAGGAGGACAAAGAGGCCAAGCATGCGGAGCTTGAGGTTGTTGGCCCATGAGGACCTTGAGGGCATGTGTCGCGTAAAGCCAGAGAGCATGTTGCCGCTCATGAGAGGCTCGGCATCAGCCTTGGCCTCTACATCGTATTGCTCATCTTGCTCCTGGGCAGCCCAGTCCTTGGTCAGAAGCTTGACCATTCCACCAGTAGCATCGGCAACGCGAGAACTGATCCACAGGAAAACGGGAACGATGATGATCAGAGACCTCCAGCGGTCGCAGAGGAGGCTACCGTCACCCTTGAAGATGTCGAGAAGGAGAAGGCCCTTGGTATCTCCAGCGAGGAGGATGTGGAATTGAAGAGCAAAGGTCTCGAGAGAGCATCGGCCAATCCAGGCGAAAGTTCGAGAGTACCATGTGCGGGCGGCGGGGAACATATTGCGAGCAGCGATGAAGCCCATGATGGGAATGAAGGAGAAGACAGGGTGTAGGGCTATGTAATCCTGCTTGCTCTCGGCACTGCTGACCGCAACCCACCAGTACAGAGGGAGGGAGAGAATACCAGCGACACCAGCCAGGCCGTAAGATTGGGTGAGGATCCTGTTGTACAACTTGGTTCGGACGGAAGCGACACCCATAATAATGCCAACATAGACAATGAGACCATCAAGACCGAGACGGAACTGCCACTCGCGAAGATCCCACTCAATTCGGAAGACCATGTTCAAAACATCAAAAACCCACTGCAGGACGGGTGTGTAGAGCATAGCTCCAGGGCAGATGGCGGCAGAAACAGCGATCTTGCCCATAAGCGCCCAGGTGTTGTCGTTGTACTTCTGGCCAGTTGCGAAGAGGGCGTAAATGACGAGGAACCAGAAGCTGACGAGGGGAGCGAAGTAGTAAAACATGTAGTCGGTGTTCATGAGAAAGGGCAATGCGCAGCTGAGAAGATTGAGACGGAGAAGAACGGCGGCGACACGCTTGAAGGAAAAGTCCTTCTTGGAGCTGAAGAAAACGCCGTGACCGAAACCGGTCTGGAAGAGATAGGCGGCAACGAGGAGACGGATACCGACGTAGATGCTGAGGTCGCGCGAAGCACCGGTCCAGTGATACACGAGGATAAGAGCCTGCATCCACCCCTTCCACTCGTCGGTCTGGTCGCGGGACAAAGGCTTCGCATCGTCGAGAGTCGCGGGGGCAGCAGCGGGAGCGGCGCCAGGTCGAGGAGGAGGAGGAGGCTTGGACTTGGTCATGAAAGCCAAGCCGACAAGGAAGCAGAGAGCGGACATGAGGTTAAAGTCGAGCATGTTGTACTCCTTGGAGCCCTTGGCGAAAGACTGTGTTCGGTCGGCCCAGTAGCACGCAAGCAGACCGGTAACGAAGGTAGCGACATCGAGGTTGAAGATGGCCCACTTGGGAGCCTCGCCTGATCGAAGAGCAAGAATCTCGGTGATGGCAGCACCGCCGACGTAGAGATTACCGAGAGTGACGAGGATGATCTGGACGAAAGACTTCTGGCCATAGTCAGTGCAGCAAGTGCGGTCATAAGGATAAGACTTCTGAATGTCGAGCTTGGCATTGCATCGGAGGTTGAGAAGGATCTGGGCCTTCATCTCAGCAACACTGTCGGTGACATGGAAGCCATTCTCGTGGTCGCCGACGACAGCATCCTGCTGACCATACGACAAAGCGGGGAACGACCACAACATGGGAATACCAGACTCTTGTTCCTGAGTCTTGAGGAACTCATCCATCTCCTCGACCTCGCCAGGTTGCGAAGCGACACCAGTCTTGCGGTAATCGGGGAGCATGTCGTAGAAGGGCGGGGCAATTGGCGCCAAAAACACTTCGTTGCCAATTCCATCGCGAGGGTCCATGGGTCGGTTACCGAAAGGCCCAAAGTCCATGTTGGAAGCGAGTTCGAACATGTTCTGAAAGGCGGCCTTGAACATGGGGATAGACTCTTCCTTCTTGAAGCGGGCGGCGAACCAAGCTCCCATTCCTATGAAGGCCAGGGCGGGACCTTTTTGCTTGTCGATGGGGACCTTGTTGATCCTCTCCTCGTGGTAGAGGGTGAGTTCGTTGCGGGCGATGGCGCTGTTGTTACCAAATGGATCCCAGATTTCCTTGAGTTGAATGCCGCCGAATTCTATATCGTGGCTCTCGTGCTTCTTGCTGTTTGCTTGTACTTCCTTGGCCTTTTCTGCGTCGAGCTGTCGTGGTGTTAGCGATTGTTGGTCATGCAATTGCACATTGACCAAATAATTCGGCAACACATCGACAATTAAATCATCATCGACTTACCAGACGAGCCATGCCATAAAAGACCTGTCGAGTCGTAGAGTCACCGACAAAAAGCATGTGTCGACCCTCCATGCACTCCTCAATCTCCTCCTTCTTGTACTTGTGGATCATACATCCGGGAGGCTGCCAGTTTGTGAAAGGCGCTCTGCTTCCATTCACTGCAGGAGTATTCAACCAGGTTCCATCGTTGAGCAGAGCCTTGCAGCGATACGGGTCATCTCTCAGTTGAAGCTGATTGATGGCGATGCCTAAGATGACGACCAGCGTCAAGCCGAGGGCCAGCACCCGGTTGAGCGCAACACCAGAAGTTGGGAGTGCTGCGCCTATTGTCATTGTGACGATTTATTTTCAGTGATGAGTAGCGATTGTTTGTGGGAAAAGAAGAATTCGTTGTATTGAAGATGAAACCATCTGAAGGATATGAATCCAGAATGGCGACGGACGGTGACGTTGGTGGAGTTTTGTTCAATGAAGCGAAAGACAGACTCTTGGAAAGCAAAAGAGCCCGGAACAAGAAAAACGAAAACTGAGTCAAACAAACAATGGAAAGTTCAAGACAAGCGTAACGAGGGACTTGACTTGCGTTTTGCGTTTGCGCGAGAGGGAGACGGACAGACAGACGATCACTTTGAAACGATGAAAAAAAAAATATCTACTGTGAGGAGTATATGAGGTAACAGTACGCGTAAGTCTTCTGGAGTCTACAAAGTACAGGCCTGCAACTGTCCTACGGATACCCCTGATCGACAAAGCAAAGGCTGGCATGACCCTCGCAGGGTTCCACAGTCCGCAGAAAGAAGAAAGTGGACCATGTCAGGGTGTCACTTTGGTGGAGAAGACTGTGTGAGAAACTGGATCGATCAGCGTGAGACAGAGAGGGACAGGCAGCGGCAGCGGTAAGGAGCGCCAGATAAACAAGTCTGGCTGCATGCGATTACAAAGGTAAATAGTCGTTCGGAATTATCGTCAATAGTCTCGCGACGGCGTGGCGTCGCCCCTAACCTCGGGATACTGACTTTGCTGCTTTTAAGGTTGTTTCTTTTAAGGTTGTGGGGGCCCAGAACGCCAAGACTCTTCTCTCTGAGTAAAGAGAGAGGCCAATCGTTCACGCCATTGTCTCTACCGCGGTGCGTCTGCCCCTTACAAAAGGAACGGGAAAATTGACTTGGTTTCGCCCCGAGATGCAACGCTCAAGCGACATTTTATGCTCTGCCAAAATCAAAAACCCAATCTTTCACTTTCCCCCCCTGGCCTCGATAAAGAGAGGCCAAGAAGCTTGAAGGGATTAAGGTTACAGAGGTGTCTAGCCCCAAACGAGGCAAGCTGCCGACCGGTCCATGCCTGTCGCTTGAGTCTTGACCACGGACAAAGTGTCTCAATCAGTTGTTGCGTACATTTGAGAAGCGCTGGTTTGGTGCTGTTTCCCCCTGTAATGCCCTCCCTTACAGGGGGTTACATCCCCTGAAACTTCGGTTCATGATCTGACGAGAGTCTTGGTACAGGTAACGACCAGGTGAGGTGGATTTAATCATATTTGCATCCTGCGCGATTCCGGTGAATATATATATAGTACAACCACCGCCTCATATTGGCGAAATGCGTGATTCTCATGTCAGCGACCTCGAATGTCATAACATTAACTACTTATCTTGCACCGTGAGATTCTGAAACCGGAAGCCCCCACTGGTTCTTCCGCCGATCGTGCAACAATCAGGTTTTTTTTGGTCGCGGCAAATAAACAAGAGGACAAGGACAAGGAAATTCCGGGATTAGGATGGGGAATGGCAAAATGAAGAGTTGCCAAGACTCAATCTCTTCCTCGACGCAAGCGAAGCTGCTGGAGTTGAATGAAGCTCAGGAAAATATGGAGCTCGGAATTCCGATTGACGACTTCGGGCCAAGGGACGCGTGAGCGAACCGTTTTGACTTAGCAGTGCCACTACGCAAAGCTTGGCGATTGAGTTTCTTTGACGACGATTTGAAGTAACAGTTAAACCTTGTGTTTATTGACATGTAACTGCCGCGATTAGTGGCATTGGATCTGCTAATTCCGATACTGACCACTAACTTGCATTGGTTGCCGGCAGGGCTCGACTTGGTGAAGCAACTAGCCTGCTCTTTTGGCTAGGATGGGGTTCTGTGAGAACATCGTCATTTTGGCAGCGGGCCTCCATCCTCGCCTACAGTAGAAATCTTGAATGCATCCGCAGGATTGGCATCAATGATATTAGGGCATGGTTCAATTGCGCCCAAATGCTATGTCTGTTTACTGGTACCACTTAGTTGCCTGTTGGCCAGGACAATGGGCGGATGTAATCTGTCTGTATCTCTGTGTTTGGTCATTGCAGCGTTGTGTTAGTGTCAATCAATGGCAAGTTGCCTCACTGAGTTATACTCAACCGGGCAACACCCTCAACTGCCCGATAATGGTCAATCAACATGCCGCACCTCGCTAATAGCGACCGTCCGATGAAGAGTTCATTTTAGCGATTTCATTTTCCTCTTCTGTCACAACGACACTTTATCGTTCGAGGTCTGCGCAATTCTCGTTTCTGCTGTAGGGTAGGTAGGTTGATAGCTCGACTTTGAGCTGAACGCGTCGCCTTCATCCACTGGGTAGATTGGAATGACAAATGTGTTCTGTCAAGTTTTTGAGCCGTGTAAGCCTACTGTCTGAAGATAAATCGCTATATCTCATCACCCGAATTAAATTTATGATCTTCAGAATTGGTCCATTTCGGACGGGTCTTCTCTTGCGATGACTGATTATGTCTCACGTGATTTGGCACATGACGGTTACTTATCGATATCTAATCGAAGACAACACCATTATCTGTTCATAGATGCTACCTAGGTAGGTAGTCATGTAATTATCAGCTAATTCCTTGAAATCATATTAAACACAATAGCGATTCAGATTAAGCTTCTTATTAACATGCCATGCTTGGTATGTTGTAAGAATCCAACGAGCCGGATCATGACTCATGAGTCAGGCTGTCTACACTTCCTAATCGACACTACTCACAGTAACAGGTCAAAGACTTCGCCCTATAAGTAAGGATGGTCAGGTTCAACAAGAAGCACGCCATCGGGATGCAACAACACATTCAACTTAATCAATTGCTTAATTTCGCGGGCAATTGCTTCGTAGGGCCCAAGTTCCCATCCATGGCTGCAGAAGTTGGTTGAGCAACAACGCCGCTGAACCCTTGCTTCAGCGAATCCTTCAGCCAAGGTAACCAACCAATTTCGTCACATTAGTCGTCATAATCCCTCAGTTCAGATTTCGTCACAGCCCTGATCCGCACACATACAACTCCATCGCATGCTTTTCACCCGTGACAGCCGCGGCCAAAGATGCCGCAATCCTTGCAACGCTGACATTTCTCCCCACATAATATCGTAGATTGCCAAGTTGAGATCAGCCACTTAGACAAACAGCCCGCGAACTACAAAGAGATTACCCCATGGGGCTATGGGCTCATAAACGTTGGTCGTCGACAACACGGGGCTGAGTTCCTCTTTGAGGATAGATGCGGGGATACAGGTTGGGATTACACGAGGCCACCATCGCAGCCTTCCGACAGGCACAGCAAGAGAAAATCTAGACTTGCATGTGAAGTGTCGGTATGGACAGTACTTAGAGACGGCGTAGCTCTTGAGACACGAAGAGTTTCTCCTTGGCAGATCTTGCAGTTCAATTGACCAATCGATCGCTCGTTGCATCAAGCTCTCAGACAATATGCGTCTCAGCCTTCTCCCCTTGATTGCCCTCGCTGGCTCTGCCTTCGCATCTGGAGATTCCATCTCGATAGCCCTTGATAACATCTCCAACGCCACGCTCGCTCTCAACAAGACCGTAGCGATGTGGCCGCAGACCCTCCTCGGTGCTCTGCCGATTACTACAAAGTCAACACTGCTCCTTACCGAGATCCACAAGGGCTTTGTGATCGCTCGCGAGTCTGAGCCTCTATCTCCCGAGGAAACCCTCCAAGTCGCAAAGGCTACATCTAAGCTCAGCGCCGACGTCGAGCTCACCATCAACACCATCATTGCCGCCAAACCCAACTTTGACAGACTACAAGTCAGCCCCGTCATCCTCCTCAACCTCAACCTACAGCGCGCCCTCAGCCAGGACTTTTCGGAAGCAGTCATATCCAAGGTTCCCAAAGACCTCCGAGAAAACGCAAAAGCACTGGTACAAGGCATCGACGACAGTTTTGCAAGGGCTATAAGAAAATACAGCAAACTACGAGGTTAATTGGGAAATGAGGGACGAGTAATGAAATGAGTCATAGACGCGCGACGACATGCTCACCTTTCTTGGGAGGCCATTTTAGCAGAGATTTTAATTTTACCATGAGTTGTCGAGTAATACCATACCATGCTAGAACGAGAGCAATTGATATGTCAGATTTGAGGGAATTTGTTTATACCGATTGACCAAGTTGAATATGTGAGTGCCGAGGCAGATGTTTGACACGTGAGGATGTTTGTGAGGAGAAGCCGGTTCGACGTCGACTAGAACCAGGAACCGCTCGGGGCCTAACCTTTCAGAGCTAGAGATATTGATACTACCCAACGGAGACGACATAAGACGGTAAACCTATGTTATGCAATTCGAATTGTGAAATTGCCCTTGTAAGCTCTATGTAGGAATGCGGCGATCTCAGTCTTGCCGTGAGGTGGATTAATCGGAGTAATTAATGCTCGCGACCCAATTAGATCTACCGGAGCTCATACTCATCAATTAAATCAGGCCCAGATGAATCCTTCAATCTCACTGTCCTTTGTTTCCGTGTCATCCCCGTCATCAGACTCCTCATTGCCCTCACGGCGTCTCCACTTCTTGCCCATGACCTCTTTGAACTCCCCAACATTCAACTGCCCATCCATGACCTTCTTAGTGAACGGACGCACAACCTTGACCCCTACGAGAGGTCGGGCTTTAAGACTTCAAGCTTTTTTAGCTAAGGAAAAACTATCTAATACTATTTTATTAGATAATATTCCTGCTATTAAGAGTGAAGAAGCTTTAGCTAATATAAGATTATATTTAGAAGACGGCCCTTTATTACAGATAAAACACTGTATTACTGCTAAAGAGGCTTGGGATTCTTTAAAAAATCTATATAATTCTTCTGGATTTACTTCTGAATTCTTAATTATAAAAGAATTTTTTAACCTTAATTTAAATAATGTTACCTCTATAGAAGAATATTTAAATAAGGTAAAAGAAGTAGTAGATGAATTAAAATCTAGAGATATT
>VYWZ01000499.1:0-37003 GCA_008711595.1 Fusarium xyrophilum | reverse complement strand
GCTAATAATACTATAAGCTACCGCCATTATACAGATAGCTAGTAAGCCGAATGCGTCGGCCGATCAGACGCTCACGTAGCCATACGCTGGGTCAGAAAGGGTGACAAACTTGCATGATATCTATCGTTTCTGCTCCATTTGCTGGGTCTTTGTGTGAGTTGTCTGTCTATGATGCAACGGACTTACAAGGACAACAATCATGCACGACATCCCGTCAGTGAGCAGGTTTGGGCATCTACACGGCCCAACTCAGGGCTTGAGCGTCTACTCCTTTGATAGGAGTGGACGACGATGTTCATATCCACTGAGGCTGTAGGTACCGAACAACGGTCGGTACATGAAGTTTGAGTATCCATTTCCATTTGGACCATGCTGGAAGAAAGGGGTGTGCGTGCAAGTTCGTCCATCTTTATCGTAAGGCGCCAGGCAATGCCCCTGTAAAATTTATTTGTTTTTGCCATCAATAAATTTCCAGGTGGCAAACTATAGTGCACGTGCACTCAATAGACGGCAGCCTTGCTGACTGTACAAACCGACATACCCCTTCTCCTATGTCGTACAGAGTACTTCTTCTGTTGGGAGATTGCACCCCTGGACCCTGCATTGGCGATGTCTGAACTATCCATCCCTTCGAACAATAATTGTCTCCACAAGACAATTCATTTCAGCCTCAATAATAATCAGAAACAAGGACCAGATGCAAGCCCCTTCCTCGTACATAATTCAATTAATGAAATAATTTGCCGTCGGGATTGTTTTGTGCCCCTGACTAAAAGAACGGGTGGTGGCAAACAGAGACGGTTCAACGGCTATTAGGGCAGTTGTGCAGTGAGCCTTGGAGGCCTTTCTTTGATGATTGATGACGAGGCTGGGTACATACAGTATGCCTAGTTTCATCCCAACTTGTGCCGATACTGCATCGTCCTCCTTGAGGTGGTGATCTCCATCCACTGTACGGATACCAGTATCAGCCATTTGGAAACAGGGGTTAGTGTGTCACACTAGCAGTAAGATTTTTCTTTCCTTTCTTCTTCTGAATTGCTCTCCGTATTTCCATTTTAATCTGGGGTTCTTATTGAGATGAGACCCAAGACCCCGTGCGTGTCAGTTCCAGACCGCCGGGTTTCTGATTGAAGTCTGCTTCACCGACTTCCTTGGGGGTATCCAGAAAGTGGGAATGGTGGCAAATTGGACGGCAATCATGGATACCGCCATTGCAACTGACTGATTCCTGAGCGGAACCGTATTGCTGGTAATGTAATCTTCATTACATCAATTCAGCCCTGCTGTCCGTTTCATGTCAGAACCCTCTGACCCGATAATGAAGATCGTGGCTCAAAGAGTGGCAGGTGATCAAACTCTTTGCTGTTCTGCTTACAGATCAAGGACGATCCGATCACTTTCGGGACTCGGCTGTAGAATTGGTAGCTTCCACCGTATCCTTGATCAGTCTATGATCTGACTGGCTGGACCTGATGGAAGAAATGCCTGCAGCGATCAATCATGAGTGCCTCCTCTGATGCTACATACCCTGAACATTCAACATCTCTAGTATCATTGGTACGTTAGAGTCATCTGACGCAGAACCATCACCACGGGTGCCTTTCTCGGCAGTTTTCTCCGGACTCTGGTAAAGAAAGATAGATACGTACCGAACATAATGTCCGTTCCGCCGTGCTGGTAACGTCCTCGGCTCCAGACGAGGCTTAGGGGCTTCACTGTCCTTGCCCAGCCAGCCTCTTGTCCACGAACCGTTGAACTCATCCACGCGGTCGGACTTTAGGAGGCTTGGCGGAACCGTACTTGACGCGTCAGCCGGGCAACCACGAGTTAGGGAAACTGGTTTTTGTGAGAACTCTGTCCTCTCGTCTTGGAGAACAGTGCCGACGGCTCGACTTCGAGAACAAGTACCGTGGCTTCTCGCCGATTTACCGGCGCATCTCCGTCTAGCGTAACTAAACCAAACCCAATATCTCGAGTTCTGGTCAGTTTAAAAACTTCCTTTGCATTCATTCATCCATTCGTTTGTTGCAAGTCGCCAACCGACCGACTGGCCGACCACCGTCGAGACATCCATGTCGGAAGAGTCTCCCGACTTTTGACTAAAAGTCGGCGATCATGTCAGTGACATTTCGATGCTGTTAGCTGGCTCTAATGAAGTTGACCGGTCTGCTAAGCTCATAAACTCTCAGCTACAATGTCTCAGTCTCTTGCACTGCCGGGCACAAGACGAGCTTACGACAGGTCAGGTCAGGAACATGCAAACGCTAGAGCTGACGATATCCTCGTTTCCCATGGACAAAGGGTCCTTCGGGACGAGGTCAAAGCCACATCCCTACAGACGACAATTAGTCCTCCAAGTTAAGCAGCCAGCCACAGCAACCAAATGGACCACACCACCTGCAGCGTTACCATCACAGCCCAGACAAGGCTGTTCAGCTTAGAGGCAGGGCTGTCAAGCCACAGGCCCCAGGGGCACGCACCCTATCCACGTGGAAGTCAGGGGATACGTGTGACGATGGCTGCTGCTGTGTGGCGTCCCCTGACGATCCCTGCTCGTGTCCATCATTCTGACGGGCATACTCTGTACAAACGGATACAGCGATGTCCTGTACCTTGTATTCCCACATTCCGGACTGCGATATTGCAGGTGCACGGATGGGGAATTCAAGAACAACTGGTCTGTGTTTTTGATCGATTGCTGAAGAGTTTCAACGTGTTCGTCGCTCCGAGACATGATGACACTTCTCCTCAGCCGATAGTCAATTGACATTGAGGCTGCTCAGCTTGCCCTCCCTGAGATAATGCCACCTAACAAGAGATAGCCTCCTGCACTGCGCGACGGCACGCCCTCAATAGTTCAGCCTCCACTGGATCTGGTCTCGGCCCTTGTCTCAAAGCCAGCCGCACAAGGGTTAGCGATCATTATTGAACAGCACATCAATTACTTATTCGCGAGCGGACTGCTAATGTCCGGACCCCTGCACTGGGGAAATGATGGGAGGTTGACTTTGATATCTTTGGCTACATTTGGCACAGCGACGACTGCTGGGTGGGCGGTGAGAATGACCATCTCGTTGCTTGATTGGAACAAACACTTGTAGGTGGCGCCTCTAATTGAGTCCCTGAGGGGAGAATAACATCCATCGATCCAGCGATGTAACCCCAATTCACCCAAAGTGACGGGACTCTTTTGTCACTCTTTGTTTGTCCAATATTACCGATTATTCTCGTCGCTACTGTCCTGACCTGTCCCAAACCGACCCTGAAATCGGGGGGTGTTAGATTTTGAGACACACAAGTTTTTCCGCCCACGCTATGAAACATGGTGCTGAGAGAAACAAGTTTCCGTCGGAATTCGTTGCCCTTCTCTATAAACCTCGATATCGATATGTGGATTAAGGATTTCAGCAACCTGCTTCGACTTGTAACACATACGGAGTATAGTTACGTGCTTCTTATCCAGGTGCAGTGATGTGGGCGTGATATTCCCTCAGGCTGTCGTGACACCTCGGTTACTGTTATCTCTTGGCTCACCTATATCCTGCAGGTTGTTATGAGTTTCCACCCAGAAGCAACCTCCGTGGCTGCACGTGGTGATGATTCGCAAGATTATCAGCGGGCACGGTCCCTTGTAATGGGGCCATGAGCTGCATGTCAGCACGAGTTGCTCAACAAACATGCAGCTATCTCCACGTTAGTAACGGCATGCTCTCTCCGATCAAGGCATTCCCTCTTGGCGTGCATATATACGCATTTCTGAAGTACAACCGCACCAGACGATGGAGTCGGGGGTGGATTCAAGACGGGTACGGCGAATATGCGAAAGAATGATGGGTTCATGACTCGGTTCGCAGTCCTTTCCGTGAGTGGTGACGCCTACATATCTTGGCCTCTTGTGTGGGGAGGGTGGGGGCATGACCTGCGGCCCTATCACTTTCGGCAACGTGCTTGATCGCAAGGACCCTTCTTGTCAACCTGAAGGAGGGATACATACACCATGCGGATACTGAAGAGACGGAGAGCTCGGCGTTTCTCGTTATATCCATCAAGCGAACTCTAGGCACTGTTGTGAAGCTTTGCAGTTGCATTGTTCAAAATAACGCTCTGCAGACGTCAGCTTGCATAATGTGCTTATGATTCTCCAGTTCTCTGTTGGTTACGAATATGGACAACTCAAGTTCATGATTTTACGGGGGCGTACCGTTAGATCATCATATCATGATCGACATCTAGCTATAGAAGTTATCAGGCGTCAGGGTATATCTGTTGGTTGAGCGTCTGAAGCATGTACGCCTGATCGTCCTTGGCTTTAACTCAGACATGCGCCTTGCGATGGATGATGGATAGCAGCGAGCTTCGAGTTCGAGAGACAGGGTATGTTTGCTAGCAGCTCTGTATCAGATCGGCCCGCTGTGGGTCCCAGATATGCTGTCGATCAACAACCTGCGCCATTTTGTTAGGTGTTCAGGTTTGAGGGTCTACGTGCACTCTTAGGGACATCAAGACCTCGGAGATAGATACGGGAACCGGTGAGAGATGCGCCTTCGTATTACTTGTGGCGGGGAAATGACACGACGTCTACTCCGTACAGAGCGGATGTAACTTGATGTGTCGCAGATCGTGGGGTCGTTGGTGTAAGACGAGAACACATCCATGTCCGTGTCATGACCTGGTCTATCTGATGAACAGAGCAACATATGATGCTTGACGATAACAAGGCTGCGATGAGCTAGTCTCAAACTACTGTATCTGTAAACACAGTTGACTCGTCTGATTAGTTCCTGGCCTTTGTTTAGCGGGTGATACAATAAGGCGTATGCATATCTTTGAAACACTATGCTCTACCCTATACGCGGCTTCCCTCAACTCAGCGTCATTTCCCGCGGCCTGGTCGAACTATACCGTCGTGTAGTGCAGGGTAGCGTTGTTTATTAAGGAAAAGATGGGTTACTCGAAGAAGCGGTCAACCATACAAAGCTGAAGATCGAGATCAGTGCAAGACGTGTCGTTCGTTGATATGGTCGGTGGTGATCGGGCGGCCGTAAACAAACCTAAAGGATGGATCCTTGGTCTAAAACCTGCACAAAGGGGTCACGGGACAATATTCGCAAGCAAAAACCCGGCGAAGTATGCATGTCTTCTGCTGAGTTGTCGAATCCTCCACTGGACCAGCATTAGGTACTGCAGTGAGCCGTGAGTTTAACTAGTGTGAGCATATCTTGGAACGGTACTGCGGCCCCAACGGTTCTGTAGGAGGGGAAGACCAGAGTTGGGATCATCGTTGGCTCAGAACTCAATCAGATCCTGGTGGCGAATGGTCGGCAGCCAGAGTCATCTTTGATGAGCGTGACTAGCTGGCATGGGCATAAGGACCGAGTTATTGTGGGGGCGGATGAGGGGAAATTCAGCATCAGTAAGAGTCATAGTAATCGGGATGCCGCAGAGCAGAACAGGCAAGGGAACAGTATTACAAGGCAGAAGCGTACAAGGTAGGACATGAGGATGGTGTGTCTACCATACCATGTTTTGTTTTGGGAACCAGAAACTAGAAACTAACAGTGGCACAGCAGTCAGTCAGAGTAGTTGAGTAGGTGTGATGCCTGCCACAGCCATGGGATTGTCTTGTTCAAGGCTGAGACGTGCAAATACCAAGAATCGAAAGATGATGTTTCGAATGCACGGCCCGAGCAGCAGATCTCCATATGGGGAAATGGAAGCGATACAGTGATAGCGAGGGCAGTATCTGCATGCACGAGCATGTCTGCCAGCACCATTCAGTGATGCCACGACAGCGTGCGTATCAGTTCCGGCTGAGAGGCAGTAGGCCGCAAGGGGGAGGAGCTTGAAAGGGCCCACGCACGCTGGTGAGTTGATAATCACAATCTCACTCACTCACTGCTGATGTTTATGCCATGAGGAATTGCGTACATATCGTGCCGCTATACCGGAGGCAGGCAGTGAAGTTGCAATGGTAGAGGCGTGTCTACATGCATGCATGCATCTACATATAAATGCAGACATGCATGGATATCGAATGCAAGGAATTATTAGCAAACAAATGGCAATGTCCATGTCATCATAAAAGAGAATGGCCTCATGGTCTCCCCAAGCCCAAAAGTACAAACACCACTTGTACCCAAAGCATCCCCCTTCATCGTCATGAGACCAAACGGCTGGCTGCCTACTCACCGAGTTTATGTGTTTCATCGAATTCACTTTGAGTATTCTCCATGACCCTTGCTTCTTCCGTGTCTGTGGTTGCGGGGTTACTCGCTGCTAGTGTTTAGTTGCTGCGAGGCATTTCATCCATCCGCCTTCATTGTTCTGTCTGAGACGCCAACCTAGACTTTGGTACAGAGTACAGTCATCCTCCATTTAGAAACAGATTGTACAGAGTACTCGCTCGCAAAACTCAAATAGAGAGATTGCTGTGCTGGTGCCGGTTCATACCGCAACTTTGTGCTAAAGCCACCAACCCCATCACTGAACCCCCCCTCCATCCCAGGCACAAGGCACAGACAGGCACAAGACCAGGCACAAGGTACCAGGGGGTCAAGAACATGACAATGATGAATGATGATGATGATTGAGCATCTTGTGACCTAAATTCCGATGCTGCCGTGTCTTGTCCTCGGCGAAGCGTCCGGCCCCGAGTCTCGAGAGCTCGTTTATATCAGGCTGTCATATTTACGATATGATCCAAGCCATTGAGACGCGTCAGGCATAGTACAACCATCTCAAGGCAACGTATCCGTATCCGCGACATCCATCAATTGCAAAAACGACTCCACTTGACGGCTGTTTTATCAGCTCAGCCTGGTTCAGTTCATCACAAATCATATTCCGTACACCTGAATCTTGTACTGAACAATTCATGATTTATGTAGGCTGCCTGCCTCTCCTTGGTAAGTGCCGATTACGACATGCTGGGTAGACTAACGTAGTCCGAACCTCAAACTAGAACGAAAGTTTCCTTCCCTATATTGGGCATCTCTAAGTGGAAACATCGATCATCTTGCAAAGTGCCGGGCTCATGTGGAAGCTCCCGAGTCTCGGCATGGCCAACCTCAGCCAGACGCATAGAGAATGGTGAAAGGCTGACATGGATAAAGGGCGTTGAATACATTTCAATTTCCAATCAAGCCTCACCGGAGCATCTGAGACATTCACAATAAACCATGACAGCTGATTGACACTCCGCTCAGAGTTTTATCTTGACACTCTAGACACTGTCAAATATATTTATAATAACTTGGCTAGCTTGGGAACTCATTTGTGACCAACCGGTAGGGTCGCAACGCCGCTTGCCGGCAATGTAATGGTCCGCAACCATCCGGCTTTTCCAGACCTGCTGGACCAAGGACTTACAGATGGAATTCCGCTTTCACGCCCATTATAACCTCCAAAAAAATGTGACACTCATACGTACACCTATCATCGAGGATCTACCGAATAGTTTCGAAACTGGGATTCCATATCAAAAAGGCCTCATTCTCGCTCTTGAGACCCATTATGCCACCCAACGGTACCGGGGTCAGTCTGATGATACACAAATGAGAGGATCAAGTGCGGGATATACACGAAACTCCTCCATGGGAGTATCTCCTCCGGACGTCGGGCTTATAGATGTCCTCTTGTCATATCACTCTGAGACATGCAAACTTGCCAAGACCCGATATTCCTCATCCACACCGCGCTGCTCCAGGTTTACGGCTGCAACCATGCAGAACATCAAACCAGCTTCATAACGGGGCTTATGGTAGGGGCCTGGTGTTCCTCTGCTTGTCAACTCCAGATCGTCGTCGCCGTGCCAAGCTGGAGACAGGACCCGTGCAAGACTGACGCCAAGAAACATCCAGGCCCGTTGTCAATGGTGGTGTGGGCTGTAGCAATGATGCTATTCTCGCCTAATTGAATATCCAAGCCATTATCTATGTGATCGATCATCCAAACCTTGGAGATAATCGCACCTCGCCAGATTAGACTGATGAATTGACTGACGTGACAAGTTGGACAGCAGACTGTGATCAGCGAATGATACATCAGGCACTGAGTGAGTAGTAAAGTCACTGGTAGCCTGTCTCCTCCCGCCGCCCGAAGGCAGCCCGAACACCCACAAGAACCCGACGGCCGTATCCGCAGTTCCCGTCTGTCAAACCCCAGTATTCGGGTCGACCCTCATCGACCTAACATCAAATTGTCAGGCCATCCGGGCCTGCCAGAGAGGTACGAGGATTCAAGACCCCAATCCTAAGCAATAAAAAGACTCGGGCAAGATTAGTATAAGCGTAGGAGGCCCCTTGACTGCTTTAATAACACTTTTGGTCTCGTTTATGGAATGTCCTCCCCAACAGGCACTTGCGTAGAAGAAATCCAATTCTCCATCGTGGCCTGGCCTTCTGGCCGGGCTTTCCCACCCCCACCACTGCTAGCTGCAGCGTTTGCTCTTTTCTTGACCACCAGGCACAGCACCTGACCGTATATTGCAAATCCCTCATATGAGACGTCCATAGCTAGCTTCTTCTTGTCTTCGTTTCCATCAAGGCCGTCGTTCGTCCGGGCCCTGTGCCTCTTGTGTGGGTGTGCCTCCGTATCAGAACCGATTTCGATGGCCGAGGTTGTTTCATCATCTTCAAATGCCTCATCGTTGCTATCTTGCTCCAGGCCCTGTATTCCTCTTTGGCGCTTACTCCGCCGTGTTTTTGTTTCGGCAACGGGGATATCGGCGAGTCTCACGTCATCGTCTTCTTCTTGCAAGACAGGTGCACGATATTCATCCTCAACGTCCACGGGAACACTATCTGTCTCACCGATGAGTTTAGACGAGTTCGACTCGAGTTTCGGTGGTAGCTTGTCCCTGAAATGTTTGGTCTTGTAAAGGAGAGAATGTCTCGTGCTCGTCTCTGTCAAGAAGATGGAGACCTCAAACTCGTCTAAGTGATATCAGCTACTAACAGAGACAAAAATAGATCTCGACACACATACCTGATACTATGACGTCCTTGATGCTCTTCTTCTTGCTCTTCTTTCTTAACCTTTCCTTCTCTTCACGCAGCTTCGGAAGCACCAAAGGACGGATTGCCTCGATGACCTTGGGTAATACTGGATTTCGAGGATTCAGAAGCCATGATTGGGCCAATGCAGGGTTATCCAGATAAATCCGGCATTCAAGGACCGAGTATTTGGATATCCTCAGATATCGTCGGACCGGAGCCATCGCATATTTGACACTATATGTGAAAGCGGGAAGTGTAGTTAATGAAACGAGCGTGAACGAGGCTGGATATGGCGTCGCTTTAGTGATGTAATGAGTACTTGTCCACTATAAATCGCCTCACGACACGCTAAAAATCGGGCATGGAAGTTCGCGTGGGCAGGTCTGGAAACGTGCCCCATGTCAGCCTTGCAGTTTAGCTGTGTAAGCGATTGGATGGACGGAGCTTCAATTGAACGACCGCTTAAGCGGCCCAGTAGCGCCCCAAAAAAAAACCCATTGCTCAGCCGCGTTTAACTTCAACACCGAAAGCATCCTAACTAAGTGCGAAATGGTTCTTGAGCAACCATGCTCCAATCCTGGAAGTCGTCCTTGAGGTTGCCTCGGTCGAGATTTCCGTATGTTTTCCCCTTCGTAGAACCTCCAAATTCGGAACGTGGGGAGCTAATATAGCCGATCTCGCAGTGCTCGACCGACCTCTAAGCTCGAACCAAATTATCTCAAGCAATGTACCGACGATTTATACGCATGGCAAGCACAGAATCGACCTGAGGAGAACCCATTTACCCTCCATGATGGGCCCCCGTACGCCAATGGCGAGCTTCATGTCGGTCATGCCATGAACAAAATTCTTAAAGATATGATTGTGCGTGTTAAAGTGCAGCAAGGCCGACGAGTGACTTATCGACCCGGCTGGGATTGTCATGGTCTCCCAATCGAAATGAAGGCACTGGGATCGCACATGACGAAGGGGTTGACTCCTGTAGAAGTCCGGAACACAGCACGAAAGCTAGCTTCCAAGACGGTTGTGGACCAGATGAAGGGATTCCGGGCTCTCGCCGTTATGTCTGACTGGGAAAAGAAGTGGACAACGATGGACCGAGATTATGAGATAAGGCAATTGCGCGTTTTTCAAATCATGGTCCGTCGAGGATTGATTTACCGCAAACACAAACCCGTTTACTGGTCCCCTTCTTCGCGGACTGCGCTTGCTGAAGCAGAGTTGCAATTCGTAGAGGATCATGTCTCTACCGCCGCATATATAAGGTTCCCCATTGTTTCAGACTGGTCGTCCATACCTGAGCTGGCCGGTTTCAGGGGAAACCTGTACGCAACTATCTGGACAACCACTCCCTGGACCCTCCCCGCCAACCGGGCTATTGCCATCCACGACCAAATTGAGTACTCGATCCTCCAGGTTGGCGATGACGGCTATCTTGTTGCTTCGAGCCGTGTTGGAAATGTGAAGCGCTTCCTTGGCGACTTTCAAGTTGTATCACATTCTATTCCAGGCTCTACCTTGAAAGGTCTGGAGTATAAGAACAAACTCCGGGGGCAATCTGCTCCGCCGCAGCCTATCATTACTGCCGATTTCGTTACCTCTAGCTCTGGTACCGGTCTGGTTCACATTGCCCCAGGCCATGGCCGGGACGACTATGAAGTGTGCTCTAAAATCGGCATTGAAGCATTTGCTCCTATTGACGATGGCGGTTTCTTTACTGAAGAAGCTTACCCTGACGATCCAGAGAAGCTCACCAAAGCGAGTTCTGTCATGGATGGCGGGAGTCACGCTGTTTTGGAATTAGTGGGCGACGATTTACTTGGAAGTCATAAACAACGGCACAGTTTTCCTTACGATTGGCGAACCAAGCGACCTGTGGTGACTCGTGCTACGGCCCAATGGTTTGCTGATGTTGGTAGTATCAAAGATGATGCCCTCGAAGCACTGAAGGATGTTCGGTTTGTTCCAAAGGGTGGTCGAAACCGCCTCGAAGCTTTCATCACACGTCGCAGTGAATGGTGTATCTCTCGCCAGCGATCATGGGGAGTTCCCATTCCTGCACTGTATGACGAGAACGGAAATGCTGTCATGACAACAGAAACAATCGACCATATCATCTCAGTTATGGAAGAGCGTTCTTCGTCTGCCTGGTTCTCTGATGACCCAGATGAACCTGCTTGGATCCCACCCAACATGGAGGGCAAATACCGTCGAGGCACTGATACAATGGATGTTTGGTTCGATAGCGGCAGCTCATGGACAGAAACTGAGGGCCCTGCCGATGTCTACCTTGAAGGTTCCGACCAACACCGCGGATGGTTCCAATCCAGCTTATTGACTTATGTTGCTACGCAAACACCAAAGGAGTCGACTGGAAAAGCTGCTGCTCCTTTCAAGACTTTAGTCACTCACGGATTCACGCTCGATGGGAAAGGCAAGAAGATGTCAAAGTCCGAGGGCAACATGATTGTCCCCAGCGAAGTCATGAAAGGGCTTCTTTCACAGGCTTACTCCAAAGGCCACAGGCAGAAACTCGACCCCCTCGGTCCAGATGCTATTCGAATGTGGGCAGCAAGCGCAGATTTCACATCAGATGTTCTTATAGGACCAAATATTCTTAGACCTGTTAATGCTTCGCTGATCAAATATCGAACCATCATCAAGATGCTTGTCGGGTCAATTTATCCAGATGCCCGTGAGCGCCCATTGACTAAGTTGGACCAAATGGCACTTGCTCAACTTTCGGATACCATGTCAGAGGTCATGCAGTCATACAACGACTTTGAGTTTTACAGAGCGGTCAGTACAATTAACCACTGGGTCGCAACTGATTTGTCCGCATTCTACTTGGAAGCCCTGAAGGACCGACTCTACTGTGGTGATGGCGGTGGTGCCTTGGAGCCTATCTTCATCGGACTCTTGCGCATGCTGGCACCGATAACTCCTATGCTTGTTGAGGAGGCTTGGTCGTTCCGGCCAGAATGGATGGCCAAAGACACGTGAGTTATCATCGTGTGCTCCCTGATGTTTACGATTGGCTAACATCGATCAGTTCCTTGATAAGCCCAACTCGCCATCTATACGATGACCCTCTCGTTGACCCTATGCGTTTGACGCTTCCTCAAGATGTGGTGCGTAAAGATCAGTCCATCATCACAGAGGTTCATGGCGCTGTAAAGGCAACACTGGAGGATGCACGAAATGCCAAGGCGCTTGGCAGCTCTCTCCAGAGCGCAGTCTACCTGGAAGTCGAGGATGGAAAAGCGGCGGCTGTTCTTGGGCGTTACATGGACGAGCTTCACGACATATTTGTTGTGTCTTCGGTGCAAGCCAACGAACCCCTCCCCGAAAATCCTGCTTGGGCTTTCCAGAAGGAGTTCGAGATCCAAGACGCCAAGGTCAATGTGCATGTGCTTCCCCCGAAGGAGGAAAAATGCTCCAGATGCTGGCGATACATGGCGCCAAAGCAAGACGCGCTATGTGGCAGATGTGAGGAGGTTGTCGGTGCATAGAGAAGATGTAAAAGAAGGATGGCACGTTTGATGATATGTATCCCTCTTTGTCATGACAAGTGTATAGTATTTGTGTAAACTATCAAGATATTACTGATCTTACCACTGATTCTAGTTTTGAACAGTATCTGTATCAATTAGACAACAACAGCCACTACAAGAAATGTATAAGAAATGTATGAGAAAATGTTGAAGAATTCCAGCCGTGAGTTCTGTCTGAGGATCTGTTCCATTCCATAGTTGAGTCAAATTAATCATTTTCATGTGATGAGTATCGGCAGTTCGGGCCTGAGACAACCGCTCAAACCTTGAGGTGCCAAATCAAGACACGTGCGTCACTCCCCGCCACGCTTGTGCCTAGGATAGGTGACATCAGAGAGGCCTTGCCTGCCGCCTGTGGCTTTAATCTCTTGTAGCACCCGTCGGGTCACATCCACTCCCGTGACGTCCTATAGACCCCTACGGCTAATGTGCAATCCTTTCGACATCAACGCTCCGCAAATGCAACATCCTAATCAACTTACAAGAAAATCCTTGGACCAACGCATCATCACTGCGACGTATTCCCGTGCACTTCAAAGTGAGCGATGAGCTCTTGAGGCGGATCCCCCCTGTCGGGCATCCACTCCGAACTCGACTTTTGCTGCCGTCATTATCGGTACAAGATTAGCTCCCTAGAATACATCGTCACCAAGGACAACAACATCGACCAGGATCTAGCACATTAGATCGACAAGGACTCTTGAAAAGAAGCAAAACGATGCTGCAATATTGCTTTATTCATTAACACTGACGACAACTCCCCGCTTCTCCTTCGAGCGCGAGCCTAAGAGTCTGCCCCCTGCTGCTGTCGTTGTATGTAAATACCACGGCGCAATGGCCGACCATCGTGCTGCCTCGTCGCTGAGTGCATATGGCAGACGGGATGGCCCAGTCACTCCGGAGCCTCCTACGAGGTTTAGTTACGACACTGCCGAGAGAGGAGAACCCAGCATGAACGCTCTCCTCCACGCTCCCCTATCCCGTGAACGACCTCTTGCTTTCTCCGATGACGAAACTCTTCCACGCTACCATTACAAGTCTCGTGGAACTGCTGCAGTCCCCAGCGGCCTTCAAGCCGGCCGGCCGAGACGAGTCCGTTCGAAGCGACCGCATAAGACCCAACCGAGCAGTGCATTCTTGCTTCAGGAGCCCGTGGCCACAAATGACGATTCCGGAAAGCAACGCCGGGCACAAAGAAGTAAATCTCGAAACAAGGGGAAGGATGTTAAAGAACCATATTTGTCCAATGGCACAGGGGACCTAGGTCTTGGGATTAGCTCCGGTACCGGTCCTCGAGCTCGCATCGTGTCGCCAGACACATCTTTGGAGGAGTTGCATATAACAAAGAGGAATGAAGCGCAAAGGCGAGGCCGTAGGGCGCACGCATCACAGTCTGGTGCTGCTCTAGACGTCGACTCAACCCAGATAGTCAACATGGCATTGAACCTAAGCGAGTCACGGCGAATTGCGTCGCGGCTCAACATTAGCCGCGGTAACCCTTCACGTCTGGCACCTGTACAAGACTCTCAGACCGGGAGCAATCTCAGAGCACATCTTCAGCAACAAAGAAAGGCTGTCAGAGGGGCGTCACCGATTCCGAATCAAAGCTTTACACCACGACTACCAGGTGTTAGATCCAGTAGCCCATTGCGCCCTTCACCGTTCGAAACTACGGACGCCTCATACCGTTACCATTTTTCGACGTCAACTTTGGCGAGGGCACAGAAAGCCAGAGAACACCTGGAATTAATGGCCCAGTATAGACGATTGCTACAAGTTCTTCCTCTACTCAAGACTGGCTACGATATACCTTCAGCTTCAAGCCGTCCCGGATCACCTACAGAGGGCAGAATACATGCCTTTGAGAGCAGAGAGTTCATGATTCCACTTGGCCGAGAATACAACCCATTGCAGTATATCAGAAATCGAAAAGTCAGGGCTCGCGAACGAATGGTCATCGATGGCGAGAAGCAGGGGTTTGCTGACGTCGAATCTGTTAAAGATTGGGTCAACGAGGCTTTGGAGCGAGCATCGAGGGAGCTCCTTTCCAGTGATGGTTCGATTCTACCACCATTTCCAGGTGCTGAAGAAAACGATTTTCAAATAGCGACGGATTCGGCTGCCAAGGCGGCACTGAGAATTCGACGCCCGAGAGTTGACTGGTTTTTCGAGGCCTGCGACTTGATTGCAGATGCCTACTGGCTCGAACAGGACCATCACAAGCAACTCATTGAAGACCGTAATCTCAACAAAATATACCCACAAACAGGAGAAACCTTAAGCCGGCCAATTTCAGGACAGACCGATGAGCTTGGAACCGGTGAACCTCCTTTTATCACTGAAACCATGGAAGAAATGAACGGAAAAGCAAACTCGAACGATTACAACCTTTCGAAGCCCGAGATTGAACTTCTCGAACCAAGCCACAGAGACCGAGCACGCCAGAAACTTCACGAGATGGGATCTTTCCACCGACAGACTGGCTCAGTGCACCACCGTCGTTTTAGGAGACGAGGATCATCCTCGGATGAGACCGCCAGTGAAGATGATGTGCCACACGAAGGCAAGGCCCGACGTGGAACAATATCAAGTCGCGAGACTGAACTGCTGGAGAAGCAAATGTTGGAAATGGTGGCCCGAGACATGAGACAGCAAAGACTCTCTCACGTCCAGGAGACTGAGGCAGAATATATGCAGCCCGAGGACTCGACTTCACCGGAACCCAAATCACAGTCTCAGCTGGCTACTGGCAGAGAGTGGAATACGATGGATTCTAAAGATTCAGAAAACCGCCCCATTCACAACAGAGCTTCCTTGGAAATCCCATCACTGCTAATACTGGGCAGGAATACGGGAGGAGGGTCCCAACGCGGCGGAAACAGCAAAGAACACCCCGACTCTCCGCAGCCTATGTCACCTGAACTTGCTCCTCAATACAGCCTATCTGCGCCACCGACTGGCCTACAGCTGTCGGCACCGTCTAGTCGATCGTCATCTCCCTCCAGAAACCCATTTACAAAAGTAAAGCAAATCTTTAAGGACAAGACGCGCGACGAATCTGAAGAACCAACATTGGAGACGGAGGCATCCAGCAGAAGACCTTCCATTCCAGATCCTTTATCCCCAACGGAAATCAAGCCACTCGAACGACACCCATCTAATTCAAGGCCAACCTTTGAGAGCCACAAACACCAGCGTAGCGTGGGTAGTATCAAGCCAAGGGGCGACGACCAGGTTGGACTTCGAGGCATGTTTAAGGGCCCCCGTATAGACACGGTAATTCGAGGTGGTGTTTCGAGATTGGGCGACATGTTGTGGAAAAAGGACATCCCCATGGAGGGAACCACTGATGTTCTCTCTTCCGATGAATCTGATAATGATCAGCCCAAGGGGAAAATTTCTCTCAATTTGTCGCGAACAAACTCGAGGCGTAACAAACCCGAGCCTCAACATGGGACTAAACACTTCTTGAATTCGATGCCACAGCTCCAGCCCATGGCAGAAACGCATGGCCAACCAGCAACCGACGTGAAGAAGTTGCAACCTTCTCAATTTCGTGTTGAGGTCAGCAAACCGTCCGCGCCTGATTTTTCTGGAATCTCAATCCCTAGCAAGCCTCAGCAAGTTGACAAGGTCACCATTGTTGAACCTGCCATGTCGGAAGTAGAGTCTTGCCAGGAGAGCCTCAAGGGTGGCCCCCGAATCTCCAAAAGGGAAGCTGACGAGGCTGCTCCAATGGTTCGATTCAACGAACCTGATAATTTCAAAGCACGGAAGTGGTCTATTGCAAACCAGGCCATTCCTCAAGAAGGACAACTTTCGAAGCGTGAGATTGCCCGACTCCGGACGCTTATCCTTACCTCTGGCATCAAAGCCATGGAGATTTCTCGCCGGGCTCAGGAGCTGAAGAAACCGCTTCCTAGAAATGACCTTCAGGAATTAGGTTCTTCACCACAATCAAGCCCAGTGGGAATACCATGGGTTGACATCGCGAAAATGACACCCAAAAAGTCACTGCCTTTCGACGATGCGCTCCCTTGCTCCGACCATTTCCGCCTAGCCCGCCAGACCCTAGACGTGGCGATCCAAACATCAATTGAGCAGTGGCAGACGTCAGCCGATAAATTCACTGCCCAGACGCGTCCAAAACTAGAGGAACGCATCTGGTGTGTTCGCTCTCGAATCGCAGATGAACTATCAGGTATGACACGCGAGGCATCAGATCAAGCTGATGAGACTGGCAAAGACTTAGCCTTGGGGCAGCTCCTCAAGGTCAAGCATGTCACCGATCTTACTGACAAAATGATGCGCAACAGACGCAGGAGATTCAGATGGCTCCGTCGCGGAATGTGGTCCGTTGTTGAGTGGGTGCTTGTTGGCTTTATGTGGTATGTTTGGTTTGTCGTTACCATTTTCAGACTCTTTCTGGGCCTTGGGCAGGGCGTTTGGCAAGGTGTCAGATGGCTCCTTTGGCTATGAGTTGAGACAAGCCCCTCTGAAACTTGAAGTCGTGGGGAGGATTGTGTATCGCAGGAGTTTTCTACATGGGACTGAGGGCTGCGAAGAAAAGACACCACTATTACATTATTTCACAATTCACTTGTCCTTACCATTTTCTTTACTGTTCTTACCCATCATTCCCACTTCTCTTTCCTTTGGATACCAGAGCATTATCCGATTTTGATACCCCTTTCCAGCCTGTGGGGAGTAGCATGGCGTGGCGCCTTGTCTTTTGGTGGGAGCATCTTGCCCTGGGGCAAATGTGTGAATTATGAGCCAAACTTGCTGTACAGTTTTCTTTGTTTATTAATACTCGTGGTATCATATTTGTAACTTAGATTAATAGTACTCATGCCATGCGGTTCTGTTCACTTCTCTTCATCGCACCACCCTATAAACCATACAGATAGGTCTGAAACAAGACTTACCGGTCTCGAACGATGGCATTGTTGTAATCTTGAGATGAATTCGAGAAACCTTGAGATGAATTCGAGAAACCTTGAGATGAATTCGAGAAACTTCGGGTAAACTGATCGGCATTTTTATAAGATAATACTTTGTTTGGCCCCTAGACTGAAGGCCTCAAGTCATTTATTTGACTCTGAGGGTTCATCTAGACCTATATTAAAGGAGACAATATCTATGCATTGACAAAGTCATATAGACAAGCAACATCATTACAACACACGTCTTGATTATCCCTACCCACCCAGCTGGTACAAAAGAATCAGAAAAAGCAGGCTACTATAGTCTTAGAATAAAGAAAACCTTCAAAGTCATGCCACCGCGCCACTAGAGTAAAGCACCCACATTACAACCAAAGTTCAAGCCCCCTTTTGATTCTATTCAATCCTCTTCTTGCCCTCCTCGGCATTGAGGTATCGGGCTGTGCTGAGTCCTCTCTCGTGTTTCGCCACGTAGGTTCCAATGACAGAGTCCTTGCGTGCCTTGGCGAAGTGTTCGTTGTAGCCCTCAACAGCAAATGGCCTGAGGTTGAGGCGTGGCCAGTTAACCTAGAAATAATTAGAATGGTTTGAGGTGAGTGTCAGTCAGCGAAACTTACGTAGAGCATGCCGTGGTTCCAGACAAAGTAGAAAGACCAGGCAGCAATAGCCATCCAGCAGAAAAGGAAGATACGAAGAGGCAGGGCGCTTACCTCTGGGTTTCGGCGGGTAAAGAGACCAATGAATACAATGAAGACACTGAAGGCAAGGATATAGGGAATAGCCTGGATCACGACTGGTCGACGGTCAGTGAAGACCAGAGTAGTGCCGATATTGGTTGAGCCTGGTCGATAAGCTCCAAGGAAAAGATCGAAAGAATCCTGTCGCGGTCCGTCGAGGAAGTTGTTACGGAAATAACGTGTGATACTAATACGGGCATCCTGAAGGGCACCGACTTTGGTCCGGTTACCAGTACGTGTGACATCAGTCTTCATGGCACCAGTGCCAGCATACGAGTTGGAGACAACATCAGCGTTGTCAGCCCAGAGATTACGGAAAAGATCTTCAAAAGCAGGATCCTCGTCACGGAATGAAGAGCCGTGGGGCATGAACCTAACATCTTCAAAGATGCGGTCAAGCTTATGCCGAGCGAACATGCTCTGGACAACGTTCGTTCGGTCGAGACAGTCCATGCAGTTTGTACGCATGACACTCGTCTGGTAGCTACGGGCGTCGAGGCTACCGTCAACGCTGGACGGGGTATCAACGGCACGGAAGTAGCCTTGCTTCTCCAATGCATCGGCCAACTTCTCAATAAGAGCGTAAGCCTTGTGCATCTTCATGCCCTTTGTCTCGCTGTGGTAATCAAAGTAGACATAGTGCAGCCGGTCAAACTCTTGGCGTTTGCCCTCCGGTTGGATCGTGGTGAACTTCTCCTCAGTGAGCAGGTCTGCCTTTTGCCGCTCCTTGGGAGAAGAAACGAGCTTCTTCACCATCTGCTCGTACGATTGCTTGACCCGCTGCTCGCGACCCTTCTGATTGACCAAGTTGATGAGATAGTTGTCACCGTATAAGCGAATTTGCTCATCGAAGTGTTTCTGAGCAGCGGAAAGAGCTGCATCAACGCCGCGGATTTGGAGCTTGGGAACATATCGCAAGCTGTTGATCTCAGCCCAAAACGTAGGAACGCTGCCACGTGTCTGGACATAAGAGAATATCTGCATCTCTTGACCGGCGCCAGCGCCAAACTTGCCGCTCTGCATGTCCGAACTGCCTACGTATCCACCCAACCCGCTGCTACTGTCGTTGAGGATGATGATTTGTTCCGTCTCATTGTAGTTGGCGACGTGTCCTTCATCATCTACACCTCGAGTAAAGTACCTGGTACCACCACGGTGGCGGGATCGGCGGGTAATGAGAGCCAGAGTCAAGGGGTTGCCCTTGAATGTGGTAGGCTTGATCTCCAGCATGCCGAAGATGCACGGTAGGATATATGGGTCAACGCCGGGCTGTGAGCCAGGCTGTGATCGAGCACCTCGGGTGCGGAAGTCGATTAAATCGCCCTGAAGATACTTGTTGAAGAAGAAACGATCGTCGGCCTGCATCCACAGGGGCTTGGAAGTGTCGGCCTGAGCCTGACGTTGGAAGGAGTTGGTAAGATCGATGGAGTAAGAGAAGTACATAGGCCCTGAAGCCAAAAAGTTCTTGAGAAGCTGAATGAAGATGTCTTCGTCGGGGTCGTGAATCAAGCGCTCGCGCATGGGCAGGATCTCCGTGGCAGCGACCTTGTACACCATATGGCCTTTGAGACGGCCAACAGGCTGGGCTTTCGTGATGAAGATGACATACTTGTCTTTACATGGTCAGTGAAATGCACAAGCCAAAACCAGAGGACATCAGCCCAAAATTTGGCGCGGCAGAGACGAACCAAGGCGAAGCTGAATTATTCCCAGAATACCAGCGATACTCGAGACGCGAGTGGTTCTCTTGGCTGATGCGGCGCTGCCTTCGCTCAGGCGGACGTCACCAGTGGGACGATCGATTACCAGGGCGGGCGCATCGGGAGACGAAGGCGAAGTGAAAGTATAAGAGTCGTTGGCGATCTTGACATTAATGTCGCGATAAGGCAATTTGGGGGTGTTGAGCTGCGCCATAGCTGAAGCTGTCAAGATTAGGAACGTAAGATAAAAAAAGAGTTGAAGGTTGTAGTAAAGCCCGGGAATTAAGAGTGGCCAACTGGCGACTTGTTCACCCTTGACGGCTGCAAGAGATAGTGAAATAAGGAAAAAAGGGACACGACGTGAGGGACGGGCTGAGTTGGTCTGGTATTGGATGGTTAGCTTGAATTGGCAGACGAGTTGATGAGGCCAGCGCAGCGAAGCTACAGCACAGCCACATGTATAATCGTAATGACGGATAGAATGGAACTTAAATAAGGCACGTCACAAGCCCAGAGCCATGGGATGAGGCTCGTGAATTGTAGAGGTACATGCCGCTCGCCGGCATCAGCGTCTCTGGATCAGTACAGCTACCGGGTGAATACTGCGCAAGTGTACCTCTCCGAGACCCCGTCCTCCGGCCTATTACAGTGGCACAGTGGGCGTCCCTCACCAAAACAGGCCCTGCCTGACGTGTGCCTCGTGCCAATTGAACCAGTCACGGCTCAGGACTAAAGAACCAAGGCAGTCACTTTACCTCCCCAAGTCCCATCCACGTCCGTCCCGTCTTAATCAAAGAAGCGAAGCCCCATCTTAAGACTCGCCTCTCACTTTCAGCCTCGACTTTTGTCTTGACATCTCACTATCATCGCCAACCTCTTCGCCCTAAATCTCCCTTTTCCCTCGATTCGCCTGCGTCGCGCAATCGTTCCGATACGATTTCCGGTTCGAGCGTCTCTCCACGCCGTCGTTCTAGGACACGCCCGATCCCTTAACGCCCAGGTCATACCGCCACTGCTGCTACCACCATCACTCTTGATAGACGTTTCCCGTACCTCTTCATCTCGAAATCACATTCCCATCTCTTACTATGGCCTCCCGACAACCTCCCGCCGGCGCCCGCGGCACTAACACCCGGTTCGCCCAGTTCAAGCTGGTTCTTCTTGGTATGTTACATGGTGTCGGCATTCCTTGCCTGGCCAGTTTCGGGTTCATGGCATATTTGCTAACCTGTGACATAGGCGAGTCCGCTGTAGGAAAGGTATATCGCAACGACAGCCTTTGATGCGATGTTTTTACTAATTTTTCAACCTCAGAGTTCAATAGTCTTGCGATTTGTCAAGGTATAAACTATTGGCGCCCACGCCATTGTATCAGACAGCAACTTACCAAGACATTCTAGGACCAATTCGATTCCTATCGCGAGTCCACCATCGGTGCTGCCTTCTTGACCCAGACCATCTCTCTCGATGAGAACACTACTGTCAAGTTCGAGATCTGGGATACCGCCGGCCAGGAACGCTACAAGTCTCTCGCTCCCATGTACTACCGAAATGCAAACTGTGCCGTTGTCGTTTACGATATTACTCAATCTGTACGTTCACCAGATCTACAACCACCATAGGGTCATGTTAATATTCCTCCAGGCATCACTAGACAAGGCAAAGGCTTGGGTTAAGGAGCTCCAACGCCAGGCGAATGAGAACATTGTCATTGCCCTCGCAGGAAACAAGCTGGATCTGGTTACTGAGCAACCCGACAAACGAGCCATCCCCACTGCCGATGCTGAGGCTTATGCCCGAGAAGCTGGCCTCCTCTTCTTCGAGACTTCTGCCAAGACTGCCGAGAATGTCCAAACTCTTTTCACAGCCATAGCTAAGAAGCTGCCCCTGGACCAAGCTGGTCCACGACATGCCCGACCGGGCCAACGACCAGGTGTCAGCCTGGCTCCCGAGAACTCCAACACTAACGTCAGCGGCCCTTGCAGCTGCTAAGCAGGCATCGAAGTTGAAGCATCAGTTCTAGAGTCCACTTTTCGTTACGCCCACGCACATATCACAGAGGCCTCAGCGTGGATCCAGCACGGCGAGTTGTCCGAGTTTACGGAGTCTGAGGTAATGCATGAGCTGGGGCGTGTCATATAATTTATCGGAGTCCTTGGGTTTGGAGGGATCAGTTCAGTCCATGCTTTTTTAATACCGAACTTGAATTTTTGTTGCTGGTAGTTTGAATGGCCTGGGTGCTCGACTGTGCCGTCGCCTGGCACTTCAGCGTGCCAGAGAACACTGAGTGGTCAGAGGAGGTATGAGAAGAACAGACCTCGATCATAGGCTACTTAAATGTCTGAAGGTTTCTTATTCCCCATTGGTGGCTAATGAGATGGACAAGCAGGAGAGTATGGACGAGCCGCTCTATAGTTTCTTTTTCTTCACAGCTTCTGAATAGATGGCTGCTATTAGATGAATTATGGGATCATGTTGACAAAATCTTGTGCTGTATGTGATCAGGCCATGCGTATTTAATGTTCACGTTGTGAGTCTGGACAAGGCCGGTATGAATTTCAAAACACTATTGGCATTAGAAGCTCTTCATAACTACTTACTAAGTAACTATTTGGTCTCTGGTCCGAGGTCTCATTTCTTTTGTTTTTTGCTCCCAAACAGAGTTCGGGAGGAAGTCTGGAGTTGGTTTCAAGTAAGAACTCATTAATTGAACGAGTGCTTATTATGTGGCGATACTGGATATACTAGCACAACTATGAAAACATATGTTGAGATTATTGTAATTCTCTAGAATGGGTATTCAACAGAGCACGACTTGATATTTCGACCCCATGATCACATGTAATCAACCAGAAGTTATTAGCCATAGGCGCTTCACTAGGAGAGAAAAGCGATTGATCAACTGCGTAAAAGGAGCTTATGAGATAAACTTGCTCTTTTTAGAATTGAATGAATGTTTTTGTTTCATCATGTTTGGTGGTTGATGAGGTAGTTGCGTCACCCGGTTCCTGCCGCTTGCTTAACATTTAGCGCCATGCAAAACCCGGGAGCTGGGCTTTTGCCGAACTTTTACCCTGAGCGTTTTTGAAGCAGCTCTCAACTCCATCTAACCGAAAATCAACTGCATCGCGAACTGCGCCCTGTTCGCCATTGCAATCCCTCATGTTGCGAACTTCGCTTCACTCTGTGAGGGCATTTGGCGGCAGGCCCGTTGTGGCCGCTGCTGCCCGCCAGTGGCCAATTGCGGCTACACGGCGTGCCGGCCTTGCTGGCCAGGTAAGCTCTCTTTACAACGTCACAGCTCGTGTTAGTTGCTTCAACCAGAAATAAACTGACCGCGACGAAA
Organism: Fusarium xyrophilum; assembly: GCA_008711595.1. NCBI lineage: Eukaryota > Fungi > Ascomycota > Sordariomycetes > Hypocreales > Nectriaceae > Fusarium > Fusarium xyrophilum. Next base: position 13,721 of record VYWZ01000499.1, on the reverse strand, counting down.
ATTCCAGCGTTTCTACTCCGTCGAGAAGAAGACCGAGCCTGATCCTACCAAACAACCTATTTTGCCAGCTTCCCAAACCGTTACGTCCGAGAGAATCCACGAGACCACCATTGACGATGTTGGCGAGACCAAGGCCGGTACCACAGACGTCCCTTTGACACCTCCTCCCCCTCCTCCTGCGCATGCGCCTATCAAGAAGAAGGGATTTTTCCGAAGGCTCAAGAACTTTGTCTTCACCCTGCTTGTTCTTGGTGTCGTTGGTTTCGCTGGAGGTGTCTGGTACTCTCGCGTGAGCGACAACTTCCACGATTTCTTTACTGAATACGTCCCCTTTGGCGAGCAGGCTGTTCTTTACCTCGAGGAGATGGACTACAAGAAACGATTCCCTAACATCACTGGCCGGTCAAAGCCTCAAGCCACCGAGGATGCTGTTCGAGTCCCTGCCCAAAGCGGTGCTTCCTGGAGAGTAGCCGATGCAGGCCAAGCCGGACGTCACTCAAGTGCTGGCCCTGTTGCTGCCGCTGCAAAGAAGGTTGAGGAGGTTGCTAAACCCAAGGCCAAGCCTGTTGCGAAGGCCGTCGAGGAGCCTGCTCCCGCCCCCAGGTCTGACTCTGGTTTCAAAGCACCAGAAGTTAATGAGCCTTCCAAGATGCCTCCTCTCAAGCCGATTGACCTTCTATCGCTTGAGGATGCAAGGGAGCCTGTTGTCCAAGACCTCGTCCACATGGTGAACGACCTCATACTAGTCATCAACGCCGACAATGCCCATGGCAAGTACGGCACCTCTGTTAGCAAGGCTAAGGATGAGATCGCCAAGGTTGGAGGCAAGCTCAAGGCCATGAAGGGTGGGTTCGAGAAGAAGGCTGCCCAGCAAATCAGAGAGAAGATCGAGGAGTTCGATAAGGCTGCTACCGATCTAATTGATCGTGTTGAGAACACCATGATCAGCCAGGAGAACCAATGGCGACAAGACTTTGAGCAGGAGATGAAGAAGGTCCGAGAAAACTACGAGGACCGAGTTAATGTCCTTCTTGAGCGTGAGAAGAAACTCAATGAGGAGAAGCTCCAGAATCAGCTCGCACAGCAGGCTTTGGCCCTTAAGAAGGAATTCACTAAGGATGTTGAGAAGCAAGTTGAGCAGGAGCGCAAGAGCCGACTAGGCAAGCTGAACGCTCTATCATCTGCCGTGTCAGACCTCGAGAAACTTACCACAGGCTGGAACGATGTTATTGACACCAACCTCAAGACTCAGCAGCTACACGTTGCCGTTGGGGCTGTCCGAGCCAGCTTGGAGGATGACCACCACCCTCGCCCTTTTATTCGCGAGCTTGTTGCTCTCCGGGAAATCGCTTCGGATGATCCCGTTGTCAATGCCGCCATCGCCTCCGTTAACCCATCCGCTTACCAACGCGGTATCTCTACTACCTCCCAGCTGATTGATCGTTTCCGTCGAGTCTCCAGCGAGGTTCGAAAGGCTTCCTTGTTACCCGATGAGGCCGGTGTTGCCAGCCACGCTTCTAGCTGGGTTCTTAGCCACGTCATGTTCAAGAAGCAAGGTCTCGCGGACGGTAATGATGTTGAGAGCATTCTTACCCGAACCCAAACATACCTCGAGGAGGGCGACCTGGATTCTGCGGCGCGAGAAATTAACGGCTTGGATGGATGGGCCAAGACCTTGAGTAAGGATTGGCTTGGTGAGGTTCGCAAGGTGTTGGAGGTTCAGCAGGCTCTCGATGTGAGTTCTATCGTTTTCCACATGTTTATCTTTGCTTTTGCTAACATGATTATAGGTCATTGCCACAGAAGCCCGTCTTCAGAGTCTCCGTGTGGATTAAACAAAAAAAAGGGGTGTCTCATTTGTTGTGTATAATTGGATCCAGGCGCCGTCGTGTCTAGAGAGAGAGGCTGGATAGCCGTGTATTAGATAGCAATAGATGATGAGGGCGTGGTCACCTTCTTCTGACTATTTATTATTGCCGATAGTAAAGTCTCGTTGTATGATTCCTGATCACTCGTTGATTAATAAATACAGCAGCAGGGCTGAACAACTTGTTAAATCTAGTAATACTTCAAAACTGCAGAGACCGAATTCGCCATTGTTGACAGCCAAGAACACCGATCGTCGACTTGTCAAAATAACAGCAAACTGCTGATTTTTGTTGTATATGAATTGCTGGTTAACGTAACTGAATATGTCAAATGGGACAAAGGGCTAGTGTAGAGGTAGTTACCACATAAGTTAGTTACACATGACGACCGAATAAGCTATCCGACTCCGTTTCTTCACCTTCGCATTTAACTTGGGCCTTGATTCTTCCAAGGTTTGTATCATGCACTCATTTCTCAGCGAGACCCAGCGAGACCCGACAACACCCGTTCCGACTACCTACTGAAGGAAAAAAATCAGTTCACTGCTGAGAAACCGATCAACGCATGCAATGGTGGCACGGAAGGGCATCAGCGCCGTGTCCCGCGATTACAATGAGGCTCTCCGTCTGCTTTCGACACTTTGCTCAAACCGCCAGGTCACGAGTCTTTTTGACAAATCAATCGCCGCAAATGCCTCATCTGTACCAACAAAGGATCCCAATGCTTTAGCTATTCCTGAGATGCGCGAATGGCTCCGACGTGCTGGATATGAACCCAAGGATCTCGCACGTCTCAGACACATTCACATAGCCGGCACCAAAGGCAAAGGCTCTGTAAGCGCATTCGCAACGGGTATGCTACGGGAGTACGAGACTGTTGGGACTTATACGAGCCCACATCTCGTCAGTCCTCGCGAGCGCATTGCTATTCAAGGAGAGCAGGTTTCGCAGAAACTCTTCGCTGAGGCCTTCTTTGAGCTCTGGGCAAGGTTATCTGAGGCTGCTGAGAAGGATGGCAGAAGCCTCACCGAGTCCGAAGGACCTGGCTCAAAGCCATTTTTCTTCCGCTTCATGACGCTCCTTGCTTGGCATGTATTCCTGAGAGAAAAGGTCGACAGCGTTGTCCTTGAATGCGGTATCGGCGGAGAGTATGACGCTACAAATGTGGTGCCTCCCGAGGCTGTTTCTGCTGCGGTCATCACGCAGCTGGGTATAGATCATGTCGCGATGCTGGGCGGCACGGTTGAGAAGATCGCATGGCACAAAGCCGGCATTCTCAAGCCAGGTGTACGTGGTTTCGTCCGGCGGATGGACGAGAAGCCCGGTGCGATGCAAGTACTTCGACAACGGGCAGCAGAAAAGGGGGCTGAGCTCATCGAGTTGGATGACGCCAGGATCGAACTATGGGGAGGTGTGAAGGGAAGACTGCTGGGTGACTTTCAAAAGTATAACCAAGCTCTTGCCGTTTGTGCTGTAAAACAACATCTAGGTATTTGTTTTGATCCCAAGGACTTTTTCATGAACAGTCAAGCAAGCATGGATAAAGGGCTGTTGTACGCAAGTCTCAGAGGACGCTGTGAGGTCATTCAGCAGGGCCACATTGGCTGGTACCTGGATGGCGCGCATACGAAGGATAGCATGTATGAGGTCGCAAAATGGTTCGCTTCGAATGCTGAAAACGATGAATCCTCAATTCTGGTTTTCAACCAGCAGGAGAGGGATGCAACACAGCTACTAGCAATATTGCTTGACGCTATTCAGGAATTTACAGGGAGAGGGAACATATTCAGTCATGCGCTCTTCACCAGGAATGACCAGGAGGGGCCTTCAACGGACGAAGAAGCCAGAGATCTGAGTGTGCAGACACGTCTGGCAAGGATGATGGCTGAGAGAGCAGCTAATTGTGAGGTCAGCACATTCGATAATATCCAGGACGCTGTATCTGAGACCAGAAAAGTTGCAGAATCGCATCAGAAGGTTTTAGCAACTGGGAGCATGTATCTCGTAGGGGGTGTTTTACGAGCATTGGAGCCCGAGGGTTTATTATAGATATGAACACTCCCTGGTGTGCCGGCCAAATCAGCTCGTTCTATTATCATCAAATCATAGAGCATCAGCCTTTTCCAGTATGCCCAAGGCACCACCAACAAGATGCAAGCTTCCCGTGATAAATGCCTGGACCGTCTCTCCCTCTGTGAGATCCTCTCCAAGATGTCGGACGTAGTTAATAGATTGCTCGATTGTGGGCATGACTTTTACCGTGGCTGTGGGATCAAGGGACATCCACTTGTCCGCAAACCGTTGCTGAACAGTCATCTTATCAATCTCAGCAGGGTCGAATTGACGGTTGATAAAGTCACGCTTGTAGCCGGATGCTGCATAGGTGACGTTTGTGCAGAAGATAACACGGTCAAATGCTGGCTGTCGTTCTCGTCTGGCCGCCTTGAAGACGGACTCGAGAAAGTCGACAGCTTCGGAGCGACCTTGTTGGTTGAAGATCATGACACGCATTCCATTGCTAAGTCTATTAGTTGCAGAGCAGGATAGGGTCATATGATGACCTACCGTCCAGAAGTTTCGTCCTTGAACCACTTGGACGACATCTTGAGACTGTCAGAAGTATGGGCGCCATCAACGTGCCATGTCACCCTGTCTTCCTTCTTGACCTCACACCGACCTCTCCATACAACCTTTTCAAGCCCGTCTACAAACTCCTTGGGCAAAGTATCCGTCCGAGGTGGTAGAGAAATGCCAACTTTCTCCAGTGCTGTTTCGGCGAGTGCGATGGCCAATGTAGCATTCCGCTTCTGAAATGCTGCATCTGGTCGAATCTGAACACTGCTAAGTCGGGAGTCGACTGGTAGGACTTTCAAACCCACGTTCTTTTCCGAGGCCCTTTTCCTCAGAACTTCTTCTGCATCCGGCACCTGTTCGATTGTAAAAGCCGCGCTTCCAGACTTCATGATACCCGCCTTGTGCCATGCAATCTTGGCCACTGTGTCACCGAGAGCAAAGACATGATCAATGCCCAGTGTACTAATGCCAGACGCTATAGGCTTCTCCACGACATTTGTAGCATCGAATTCACCACCAATACCAGTCTCATATATCGCAACATCTATGCCTTCTTGAAGAAAAACGTGCCAACTCATTAGAGTCAGATATCGCGCATAAATAGGTCGAGGAGCCATGAGTTTCTTTGCGTCATCTTTCGGTGTCGATTCAAGACGGTCCCACACTTCGAAGAAGTACTTTGCGAATAGATCTTCTGAAATAGGCGTTGAGTTGATACGTATGCGCTCACGAACAGCGATGAGATGAGGCGATGTGAAAAAGCCTGTCTTCCGGGGTGTGCCCCTTGTGTGCTGATACTGAGAGAGGATAGAGTCGACAAAGGCACAGGTACTACCTTTTCCTTTTGTGCCTGCCACATGTACAATGTTTAGGCAATTGAGATCAGATGGCTATCGTTTGATCAGTCTCATGTATATATGTCGTGCTCGGAGGCCTCACGGTATATCCAATGCGATGAAGATATGTCCGCATTTCCTTGATAGACACAGCATCAGGCCTTATCCCCGCCTTCCGACGAGCCTCAACAACATCAAAAGGCGTTTGAAGTGAGTTGAGCGCATCAATGGCATCCTGAAATAAGTCAGCTGGCCATTCTTCTTGTCTTGCACTTGAAGCGGTATGAGAGGCTGCGTGCATTATAGGACCGTCCTTTTGAGGCCATGGTGGATACCGCGACTCGTTGTACGGCTGAGAAACTGATAGGTTGCCTAAAAGCCCGCCGCCATAAGACACGACGCATTGAAGTCGGCAACCTCTTGAGATGTTTAAATGAAGCTGTCTTGTCTTTGGTGATGGTGACTCGCAGAAAGCTCGGGTAATCCACTCGTGAAATCAACGCCGTGCTACAGACGAGTTATTCGGGCTCGGTGACCGCACCATGAGCTACTAATGTCGAAAGAGCCGGTACAAGTCAGAGATATCGTATGTGAACCTTTTTCGACTTTGCCGAATAAATAGAAATTTTGGGCTCATGAAGCGATGTCGCCGGACACCAGACTCGGGATGTATGATGTATCCCGCTAAGAACTTAGTGATAAGACGGGCTTCGGGAGGCGAATGCCGCTGATTAGATTATTAGCCATGGCCAAAGTAAGTTCATATAAAATTCTTCAGGAAATAGAGGAATAGGTGTCTGATATTATTCTGACACTCGAACTTCAACTATGCAGTTGTGAATCGTTGTCGCTGTACCAACAAACACCTGACAACCCCAAGACTAACATGCATTGTCCGTCGGGGAAACCTCCGAGTATCGGAGCCATCAACCGATGTTGTAATCCTCAATAACACCTTCTCTCTTCAACACCCACTTGTCCATGCCATCTTGCAGTGCTTCAGTGAAGCCGCTATCGAATCTCTTTCCGCTATCAGCCCATGCCAACCTTGCTCGCCAGGTGAGCCACTTCTCTGCCATGACACCTTCGGGAGCTCGGATGATACCCGTAGCCAAGTCGACAACATGATGGTTCTCAACGTCGTCTTATAATTCCTTGGATATATGGAAGTGCATCTGGCATGTAACATCAGGGTTGGTCGGAGGGTTTCAGGCCGATGGATTACATGTTGGCACACATTTGAACATGTTGATGCTCTATCAGAATTCGTAACCAAAGATGGCATTGTCTGTTGATGCCATAACAGACAGCATGAAGTTCGCCTCCTTAGTATCATGGTGCACCCCGCGATTAAAGCCTTTTGACCTGAAGGGCGTGCATAACGCTAATAAGGATGAGATCGGTCGTTATCGATCCGGGCGGATGTTACTTATTGCGGGGCCGACGTTGACAGCGAAATACTAGCCAGATTGATAGCCGGAGTTAGCCCGTCAATCTTCAAAGGCTGGTTCCTAGTTACCTTTTTTTTCTTAGTGGAGAGGCTCGACCATTCATCATGACTTCAACGCCTCACAAACTTTCTTCCTCCTCTATCTCCTTCTATCGCATCGTCACAAAAGTTGCACCGAATTAGAAAAATGTCAGAGGTCTTGGGCTTCGATAAGCAACAGAGGCAGCTGGAAGATGATCTTAGCAAGCTGCAGAATGCTCTGAAGCATTGGCAGACCTGGCATGTTGAGTATGAGATGCTCAAAGAAGAGGTTGAAGCCGTTTGCAAGAATGGCGAGACGGAGCTTGAGACTATCCATGCCGGATTCGAAGGAGAGCTGTTGAAAGATCGTGAACTCGATGAGATCTTTGGCGAGAGGACACATCGATCCGCTGAACAGATTCTGAACCTTCTTGACCGACGCATCGATTACGTTACCGCGAATATCACATCGCTGCGAAATCAAATCAGCACTGCTGAGACCAAGCTTGATGAAAGTCGACCCGACTTTACTGAAGACGACGGCCTGCCTATTACAGAAATTATCGAGCAGCTTGACGATGACGACAACGTTATCTCTTACAAGCTTAACCAACCCGACACTGCTTTACCTCAGATTCAAGATGCCCTTCAGAAGGTCGGTATCGACGATCTCGGAGATAGCAACTCAGTCTCAAAAGCTGAGAGCCCTAGACAAACGGAAGCAGAACACTCGCAAGAAAATCCCTCGCAGCATACAGAGCTTGAATCCACGACTCTAGCACCATCCGCCACTAGAGGGGTGGTGTTTGCCGCAGATACTAATATGCAAGACGGCCCAAAGCCCCAAGTCTCGCGGAACGCTAAGCGTGTTGAAGAGATCATGAACCATGCCAAGGAGCAGGAGAAGATCAGCAGCGAGCAGGCGTGCATCCCCGAGGATGAAGATGAGGAGGACGCGGAGTTGCGGCGGCAGATGCTCGAATACTCGGGGGAAGTTGGTGCTGTTGTCGCCGAGCTGCAGCTCGAAGAGGGAGACAGCGACGACTACGAATATGAGTACAGTGATGAAGGTTTTGAGGATGATGACGACGACCAGGAAGACAAGTACGGTCGGTATACTGGCCGCGTTGTGACGGACGGTTACCGTCAAAGAATGCTAGAATTGGAGAAGAAACTGGGCATCAAATCTCGCTTCACGGAGCAGCCAGAAGATAGGGATGGTGACGCAAGTTCGGATGATGAAGAAGGCATTGGCCGTATCGTAGTCAAGCCAGCCTCGGCGACAACAACATCATCATCAGCCTCAAAACCTGCGCCCGTCAAGTCAAACATCAAAGAGAAGCAACCAGAACAAGTCAACGGCAAGAAGGGCGTTCGCTTTGCTTCCAATCTGGATATCGCACCGGAGAACGAGCCCACTGTCCTCCCAGTGAGAGGAGCTCCTATGAAGGAAAAGGAACCAATTGTGCAACCGTTGAGCGACAGAATTGTTGAGCGCGAATCCATACGCGCTGCTCCTCACCCACCGGATGAATTCGATGATGAGTTGATGTATCAAGAGGTCGCCGATGAGCACCACAAGCTTCGAAAGAAGTTCATCCAACGAGAAGGTGGGTTCCTCAAGGAAGATGAATCTCCGATCCAACCCTTGGAGGAGCAAGATGGTGGACGAGAGCCAGTCAGTCGTTTCAAGGCTGCCAGGCTCTCAAAGTACTGAACAAAACAAAATAAAGAACAAAAAAGTAAGGCACTCAGGTCTGGAAACGGCAACGGAATGAGCCGCCGGGGAAACGAAGAGTCGAGAAGAATCGATTTGTTACCCGTCTTATGCTGCTCTCGAGTTGCCTTCTGTGAAGGGCATCAGTAATTGATTGCTACAGTGCTACACTCTAGTACGCGTCGTTTATGCTAACCATATGTCAGGATGGACAACTCGACATTTGATTTGGTCATCGACTATTGACTTTGATGGGGGGTCACACGGAACGCTTTTCAAATCTGACAATTGATGTGTTGCAGCCTTTTTAATCTGCTTCTACATTACTAGCGGTTCCAATAGTAAATTCGGACGGGCTCTCTGAAACCATTACCTTAAGCTTGTGGTTTTGGTTATTCGTTTCACCCTTTACATTCCATTTTAGCTATCACACCTTATTTATCAATGGGCCTGAAGAATCCATGTGCTTAGTATTTCTTATCTGTCGTCCTCTGCCTCGGACCCTCGGTGGCCCAGTTATGACTTGCGTAGTGTTTTGTCTGCGTCTCTCTTATTATCCCTGTCTGTCGTATCCGTATTGCCTGTTCAAGCTTTTGAGGCTTGCATAAATGTGGAATGCGGGCGTTCCGGAAGTTCGGCACCGCATCCTTCGGCAGTGACCGTGCCGGTCAATGGCTTGCTGACGGTCTTGGACCCTATCATTGGCGAATGGCGTCCCTGGACGAAACCATACTCGGCGTCGGTTTGCCGTACTCCCTATACATACAGAGTAGTATCCTTTAATAGTACAGACCCTGGCCAGAACACTCTCCCTACGGCTGCTCCCGCAGACAATATCTCAGGCCTGAACGGCTACTCGGCATCTCAAGCGTACGTCACAGAAGTCTCTGGTCAAAGCTGAATTAACAGGAATCATACGGTGAGGAGGCCAATCAAGAATGTAGACAGATGCAGGAGCTGCTGGGACCGAGTGGCTGAGTTTCAGTGAATAGAGAGGCCTCTCAGTTGGCTGAGGGTACTTAAGAGCTCGTTTCCTAGCTGTGGGATTACTGACCTGCAATACAATAAATACACTGACAGCACTAAACAAACGAATCTACTTCATCACTCACTCACTCACTCACTCACTACCTTTCCTCTTCTTATCCAGATCCATCACTCCATCTCCCTCAAATCATTCAAGATGCCCGCCGCCATGGAACCCACTCAGCAAGCCCCCATGACCTCTGATAACGGAGACATCGTCACACAGCAGCCCGTGAGTTGTATCGTACGCATGGCTCCATGCTTCACAGACTAACACGTATCAAGAGCGCTGAGCCTCAGCCTGATATGATCATGCGTGGTGGTGAGGAGGCTGGCTGTGAGATCTGCTGTGGTCTCTGCGCCTGCGATGAGGGATGCTGCTAAGCAGACAGACTCACGTAGAGTGTTCTGAGTAGAATAGACTGCTCGGGATGGAGTTTGGGTGGCATTGTTATCGTGATTTAGCAACTTCCGTCTGGATGGTTGATCCATTGGAGCAATAAACTACACTCAAAACATCCGATGCCTTGGTGATATAGGCTTTACGTCTAATAGTAACCTGAACCAGGGATCTGGGACAGATTCTATGTCAGTTTGGCCGAACCCTTTTGAGGAATCCGTCTTCGTACAACGTTTATCCACCTACGCCTGAAGGCTCAGAGTACAAAGCTCAGCGAGTCAATCGATATGCAATTATGCAGAGTCTTGAATAAATATGCAATATTGCGATCATCCACAGAAAACACAAATCAGACTGGATTTCAAAATTGGTACAGAGTACACTGGTGTTATATGTGTGCCATGTTATTCAGGGAACGTGGTCATGCTGGCTTGTTCATAGTGGCTAAATAGAACAAGTTCATCATCAGGTAGCCGTTCATATGGACCTATCACGCACATCTGTTTGTACCCAAAGACTCTTTAGCAAGCAAACTTTTGCTTAGCGTATGTTTCATAGTGTCTTGTCCTCCTTCGTCTTCGTCTTCGTCTTCGTCTTCGTCTTCGTCTTCGTCTTTTTTTTCTAGGCATCTTCCGCATCATGTTCCTGTATCTGAGCTCTGAGGTGATCCGGGACGTCCTTGATGATGTCGATGAGTTGTAGGCCTTGTTTCTTTTCATGAGAGCCTTGGGTACCAAACGTCGCCTCCATCTCGGCCTTCTTATTCTCATCGAACTCATCGGTAGCCGTTAGTGATGGCGACCGCCCTTGAGTGGAAGAGTTTGGACTCTTCTGCGGTCTGCGAGGTGTCGATGGAGCTGGACCAGGCCGTCTCAGCGGCCGCAAGACATTGGGTGGTGGCTTATTCTGTCTGCGCTGCTTCAGTCGTGCCTGTTCTTTCCTGTTGAACTCTGCAACCTCCTTGGGGCCAGGGCCAGATTTCTTAGGTGCTGGGCTGGCTGTTGCTGTTTGGGTACAAAGCGTTGGGTTGCCCCCTGGAAGTGCCAGTCCACCTACAATTATGGGAGAAATATTCGACTGTTGTTTCGTGTTGCTGGAGCCCTCTACGGCGGGTGATGTGTTTGCTGTAGTAGTATGTTGCCGAGCTGCGGCTGTGCTTGCGGGTGCTGGTGATTGTTGGTCGGGCGCTGTTTGGGTGGGCGCTGACTGAACAAGTGAGGGCTGGCTTCCAGCTGGCAAGATAGATGCAGGGACGCTTTGAGGTGGTTGTTGTGAATTTGGTTCAGGCTGTTCCTCTGGCAGGGTCGTTGCCGTTGGTCTTTCGACCTCATGATCCCTGATGGATGACTCCTGCACGTTAGTCTCATGAGTGTTAGCTTTCTGACTGTTTGTCATATGCGCATCAGTCTGTTGGGCTTCAGTATTCTTATGACTAGACTCTTTGCGTGGAGGAGAAACTGCCTGGTTTGAAGCACCATTCCCGGCAACAATACCCCCAGCACCTGCGAGGGCTAACAGACCGCGAGCCGCCAAGTCCGCCCCCGCTGCATCATTTCCGCTGTCTTTATTGACGGGGGAGGGCGTCTGTTGCAATGTTTCTGGCTGTGTACGAGGTTTCCTTTGCGACACTGACTCGAGGGTTGGTTGGACTGCGGGAGTGTTTTTATGTGCTCGCGACTTCGGTTTCGCAATCTTTCGGGTAGCAAGCTGTTCAGCGGTCGCTTCTTTTACTGGATCAGGAGGATCGTTGTCCGTGGGAGGTTGAGCGTAGAGCTTGTCTTTGTCTGTCTCCCTGCCCTTCTCGAGCTCGGCTATGAGCTCCTCTGCAAGCTCTTGCTCCGAGTCAGTCATCTCTATCTTGGTGCCCGCGACGTCTGGTTGTTGAAACGAGATGTCAAAGTCGGGCGGCGGTGCAAACAACTGCATATCCTGCATAGCAGTATCTTCGTTTGCTATCTCTCTCATTGGACTCGTTGACAGCTGTCTTTCTGGTTTTGTGTCTTCCGAGGAGTCTTCATCTTGGTCCATGAGGCCAATGAACACGTCTTGAGCTGCATCTTCTATTCTTTTCGTTTCCTCTTCATTTGGCCGCCATACATCGGTCATTTGAGCGTCATCCGTTGTAGATGCTACGAGGGTCTGCTCCTCCAGTATGCCCACACCAGGATCACCGGCGGCACCAGGCTCGGAACTCCTCATCTCTTCGTCACTGTCCTGAGGATTGGCTCTTGTGGCTGGTGATTCTGGTCCTCCGTTCAAGCTCTCTTGTTGGTTGTCGTCAACATTATAGTCATCGAGGCTATTTCCATACATGTCTTCGTCAGATTCGTTGTGTTCATGCAGTGCAGATGCTGCGATTATCTCATCGAGCGAAATCCCTATGTCTCCGCTTGCCCGAGGCATGGGAATAAATCCAGGACCAGGACCAGGAGAGCTGGGTCGCTGCCCTATACTTGCTCCTTCAGATTTAGATCCAGAGTGGCTCAGCGTGTTTGAAAGGAGCGAAGTCGAAGCAGGGGGCAAACTTGTCCCATCTCCATTGACTTTGAGCAGTGGTGTCTTTCCATCGGCATTTTCACAAGCTTTCATCAAAGCTTCAGTCAAAGGCTGTTGGTTCCTCTCAGTGCTTGGGTATACTGTAGTAGATTGGTATCCCGTGGAAGGCTCATTCTCGGCGGATACGACGCTTGAAAAGGGCTCTGGGAAGGCCTGAAGAGAGGCTTCGCTTTGGCCGTCCTGGGCTCCCGAGGCTATGCCGATGGGGTCGCTAATCAAAACATTAGAGACAGATGTACTCTCTGGGGTAGCGTGAGGCTCAGTAGTCTTTGTCAAAGGAAGCTCAGGGGTAAGTGGATGTCTAACGACAGGGCTTCCTTGAGCGTCGTGTTTCGAGTCGTCACTCGAGATGGGTGTGGAGTGAACAGGGACGCTGGAGGAAGTGGTCGTAGTATCGATGGCTTGCTGAGCCTCCAGAGACTTGAACGAACTAGTAGGCTGTCGGTCCAACAGCCCCAGGAACATCTCGCACATTTTCTCCTTCTTGTCTTGATACTTTCCATCCTCAGCCTGGATGTTACTCCTAGTAGGAACACCCCTTCGTGATTTCTGATGTATGCCCTCACACTCCCTTGCCTTTATGCCGCCCATAGAGGACTTGGACCCCCGTTCATTTCGCCTCGAGGTCCCTGCAGCAGAAAGTCTTGGATGTATCGTAGGTGGTTCTGTAGACTTCAGGAAAGCTCGAATAGATGAGTGGATGGCGGTGGGACGGTCGAGGCCGGTAGCATGAGTCTGTACGGGCTCGGGTTCCACATTAGTCGTAGGCTCGGGGGAGTCAGGCAGCGTGATAGTGGCGGGAAAAGGTGAGGATACAGCAGAGTATTCTGGCTCCGTCACTTCGTCCTCAGCTCTGCTGCCATGAATAGTGACCAAGTTGGCGCTGGTTCTTGGCTGGGGTCCCTCGGGAGCCTTCCCCTTATCGAGAGACGTCTGTGTGTCCGTGTCCTCAGACGAAGCTGGATCTGGACTCGGCTCTGGGATTGGAAGCTCTGGCACAATTACTGGGGGCTCGGGCTCTTCTTGGAGAGCAGAGTCTACCAAGTAAGTCTGTGTGCCCCGACTGACGTACGTCTGGGGTGCCAGCTCCAAGGGCTTGTTCCTCATGCCATGGCCAGCAAGATCTGTTGGCTCCGTTTGTGTGCTCACATCCCTGACTACGGTCCGTCTCGGTCCCAGGGTTTTGTACCATCCTTCTTCCCAGGCTCTTTTGATGTCTTGACCTCTTGGAATAGGTCTTGTATCAGCAGGGGCCGGAGCTGGGGGAGAAGGA
>VYWZ01000498.1:0-12883 GCA_008711595.1 Fusarium xyrophilum | reverse complement strand
CCTCTGACCCCCCTCTGACCCTCTCTACCCCCTCCATCACCGCTTCTCATTGGCTGTGCGCCCAAATCAAGTCTAGCGTCAGCGCTTAAGACATCTCCTGTCACAGCCGAGAAACGCCCTGTAGCCCTGTAAACCAACTCATCCCGCTGATCCTATTGGGCCTGTGTTCCCGTTCCGGTTCTGCAGCAGGGGTCGCACCCTCCGAGATGCATCGTTCAACGGCCGGCCTCTTGCTGGGCCATCATCACACATCTGTTCTTGACCTGGGCGGCTGCAAAGATGGCCACCAAGCGGAGTGCACTCCGTGCCTTATTAAGACCAGAACTTGCGGCCTCCTCTCTCTCTCCGTCTTCCCTTTTCTCCCAAGAAGTTCTCATACATCGTTGGGTTCGTGAAATTTAATGTTCGAGGCTGAGCCTTGGTCTTGTTCTTGTTCTTGTCCTTGTTCTTGTCCTTGTTCTTGTCCTCGTTCTCGTTCTTTGTCTGTTTGCTAGAAAAAATCACCCCGATACTACGAGATATACACACACACACACACACACACACACACACACACAAAAACCGCAACCATGAGGACGTCAGCATTCATCTCGGTCCTCCTCGCGACCCTCGTGTCAGCACACATCGTGTTTACCTATCCCGGCTGGCGAGGAAACAACCTCATCACCAACGCAACATTTCCCTACGGCATGCAATGGATCTACCCATGTACGTCCCTCTCTCCTCTCCTCTCCTCTTGACCAAAAGAACAACACCAGTTGACATCGTCAGGCGGCGGTCACAATGTCACGACAAACAGAACATACTGGCCCACGAGAGGCGGCGCTGTCGCTTTCCAGCCCGGCTGGTTCCGTGGCCACCAGACAGCCTTCGCCTACGTGAACATGGGCTTTGGCGATGATGGTCCTGACGGCGGCCCTGCAAACATGACGCATCCCGTCGTCCCAATGTTCCAGATCCTCGGTCCCACCAACAACCCCTTCCCAGGAACCGTCTGCCTCCCTCAGGTGCCTCTGCCCAGTAACACGACCGTAAAGGCAGGCGACAAGGCCACAATCCAAGTCGTGGAACTAGCTGTCCACGGTGCAGCTCTATACTCTGTACGTTCGAGCACCTGTCTGTGGTCGAGCAAGACTAACATGCCCATGCCCATGCCCAGTGCGTTGACATCATCTTCGCTGAACCAGGGGACAAGAGGATCGCCCAGGTCAACGAGACAAACTGCTTCAACTCCACCGACATCGGCTTCGCAGATGTCTACACCATCACGACCAAAGCACCCGGCTCCGACGCCTACGTTGGCGAATCCGGCGCGACACAAACACTGCGCCAGCTGAACCTCGCAGGCTGGCTCCCGCTCGTCGCAGCGGGTGCATATGCCCTGTTCGCGTGATTGATGAGATGAGCAACCGATACGAAACAAGATATTTGTACAGAGCATCAAGACTGGCGTTTTGTTTTTTAACGGGCGGGGACTTTTGGCATATCCCTGGATTGGTTTGGTACTATTGTTTTAAGTTATATCGCTCCCTTTTTATTTATAATGTTGCGAGTTGTCCTGGGGGGACTGAGGTGTCGCACGTGGTATATGGTGTTGGAGGAGCTTTATCTGCCTCATTCATTCATGTGAGACACCGCCTAGAATGAGAATCTATGACTATTCGAGTTCACACACTGTGCCATTCATGTGACCAACTGTCGCTGCGATGAGATGTTGCAAGTTTTGAAGTGCCATGAAATACGACGATGCCTCGCGATTGAGATCAATCGGCCGACGCCTCTCACAACGCCCGACACCACAAAGCCATTGCCTATCAATGTATCAATCACATTCGTCTCCCGCTATTTCTATGTCTTTATTTCTCTTGTGATTCCGCACATCCCGTCGTTCCACGTCAAGAATAACCCTCGGCGCTCCAACGGCCTGCACACCGGTCACCGGTCACACCACGCTCACGGAGCGACCTTAGCGCACTCGGCCGCGACAGACTTGACACGCTCCTCTGAGCTTCGCCCAACAGCACTCTGGATCCACCCCTTGATACCGAGATCAGCCGCCTCCGCCTTTGATGCGGAGAGCAGTGTGCCGAGCGCCACCAGGGCGCGGTATAGAACCTCTGAGTCTGTCTGACCATCGCGAGAGAGGATCGTCCCGAGAAGTATGGCGAGGCGGCGACGCTGGTCGAGTGTGAGGAGGCGCTCGCGATGGACGAGCACCGAGAGGTTGATTGCTGCGGTTGTAGCAGCGATGAGGACGTTGCGGTTCAACGGCCCGATGGGTTCCGAGGAGACACCAATGATACGCTCCAGGAAAGAAATGGCTTCGTCCGATTGAGCACTAACAATCGAGCGGCCATTTGCGGTGGAGAAGATGTTGGCGAGGGTACGCAGACCCATCATGGCAGCGTTCTCATTGGGAGTTTGGTCCTTGGGGAGAGAGGACGCGAAAGCAAGGTCGAGAAGGGAGCCAGCGGTAGGGTCAGAGAATTGAGCGACGAGAGGGTACTTCGCGACACAGCGAAGAAGGTCAAGACCGGCGAGACGGTCTGAGTAGGGCCATTGTGTAAGGATGCGGACGAGAAGAGGCAGAGCTGTTTGGGGAACGGGTTTGTTAGACTCAAGCGCGGCGCGCAGCTCTGACAGCACAGATTCATCGGATGGGTTCAGAGCGGCGTCTTTGCGACCCGATGAGATCATGTTCTTGTTGATAGTGAGGATTTTGTTCAAGATGGCTGGCGTTGGTTGTCAGTGATTGAACAAAGCACAGAGACAAAAACTTGCCTTCGTATTTGGCTGCTGTAATGCTGAGGTAGTCCTTCTGAGGGAGCACCTTGGGCTGGGTGCTCTCACCAGGTCGATGTCGCGACTCAGCGCCCAGTGGATCAGGTCCGCTTGGCTCTGAAGTCTGACCAAGAGTAGCACCCTTGGTGTTTTCGGTAATGAAGTTGGCCACGTTGTCAAGGTACGAGAGCGGTAGCTCGTTGTCGCCCAAGAACTTGGTGGCTCGCTCGTAAGGGTTCTCAGAGAGGTTGTAAGGAAGCTTCAGAGGAGGCTTGCCATCCTCAATATCGACATCGAAAACGTAGTCATACATCTTTCCTTGGTACTCAACCTTCTTGCCAGTGCTGGCGACAGCATCAACGACAGTACCGACGTTGATCCACTGCTGTTGGCTCACTGACCACGTATGAGCAGTAACATTTCCGTTGTCGTCCTTGATCATCTGAACCTGTCCCTCCTTCGTACCCGCCTTACTGGTCAGGAACTCAGGGCCAGGGAGCCTCTCCTTGTTGACACCCCCGACCTGCTGCTGAGGGATTGCTGATGCCTTGACAGACTCTTCAAACTCTTTGAGTGTCGCTTGGTCGGCAGTACGGTCGGGACTTCGTGTAAAGACGCGGGCGATGCTGTCGCTGGCACCCGTGACAATGTCGCCGGTCTCAGGGTTCGCAGCGACGGTCCATACCGAAATGGCGGGATGTGTGATTGTCTGTACACATTCGGTACCCTTCCATACCCTGACGGTACGATCTTCTCCCGAACTGACTAGCTCACCTGTCGGGAGACTGGCCAAACAGTAAACAAAGCTTTCGTGTCCATGCACCTCGGCGACTTGTTGACCATTCAGCTTCCACAGGCGGATGGTTCCGTCGTTGCTTGCGCTCGCAATGTCTGCACCACTGGGGTGACCGTTGGGTACACGACAGAGGGCGCGGACAACATCAGGTGTGTAGATGGTAGAGCTTGGCGACACGTCACCGGCGGTAGACTGCCGCAGGTCAAAGATACGGATGCTCTTGTCGGCACAACCAGTCACTACTGTGTGATCATCGAATGCAACGACGCTCCAGACGGCCATGCTTTCGTGGCCGCTCAGCGAGAGCTCTGTTTCCCATTTCTGAGGGCTCCATACCCGCGCCTGACCATCCCAACCGCCTGATACCAAGTACTTGCCGTCGGGTGAGACGTCGAGCGCGCAAACGTTGTGAGAATGACCGATCAGGAGGCGTTCGGCGTTATCGGAGCTGGAAGCTCGGGGGGACTTGACTTCGACGATGGTATCCTTGCCACCAGAGACAACGTAGCCATCTGGATGCTCACTGGACGATGGGAAGAAGGAGATGGAGTTGACGTATTCAGAACCACGGCTGACCAGGGTTGCGTCGAAGTTCGGAGGAGATGCGCGGGTGCGGCGCCATATGCGGACGCTGCAATCGCGGGAGGCGGTTAAGACGGTATCGGGAGAGGGGAAGGTTGCGGCTCGAACCTATCGATCCGTTAGTGTTTAGAGATGCAGAGAAAAGTCGCCTAATGATGCCTACATCGGATTCGTGCCCGACCAATTGCGCCGACAGCTTGAAGTCGGTCATTTCCCTGGACGATGGTTTGATGGTTGGATGATGAGAGTACGTGACACTGCTGAATGCAGTGGAGGGGGGGAACTTGATGAATGACTGGCCGGACGATGATGCAACAGGGTCAAGAAAACAAGAAAGAGAAACGGCCAGCTATCTCTCTAAGCAAGGGTAACGCCAACGACAAAAAACGATGAATCACGGGGAGTATGGAGAGGTTGTATCGTCGAAAACAAAAAGTCATCAAGGGAACGGGAGGAACGTGACAAATCGTAGACTAGAGTTGACCGACCATTGGTCAGTAATGGAAGCTGATCGATTCATTGCCCCTTCCCGTCGGATCTGTCCCGTCCAGCTTAAGCCACAACTCAATGCGTCACTAAGCACCAGCCACCTCCACTTGGCCGGGCATAAAGTATCGCTCGGGCTTAGATGCTGTGAACTATCGGGCATTATTGCATCGCATTTAAGCATACATTAAGAAAGCTAGAATTAGATTGCTGCATATGTCTTTCATGGTGATACTGCCTTGGTGGAAGTTGGGCAGAAAGAGCCGTTGAGGGGACTGAGGAGAGAGCTGTGTGTATATATGAGAGTTGGATTCCGGTCTTTTCTCAACACTGCACACTGAACAAAAAGAAACATCGCACACTCAGTCACACTTAGACTACTCTCTCTCTGTCTCACAAAATAATTCCTTGTCCTCCTCCTCAATATCTTTGTCTCTCAAGTCAAGTCAAGATATTGCAGCCCCCAATTATACCCCGCTTTGTGGCGGTGCCCACTGGAAAGAAGGACCCCGTCGTGTAACCCCGCCTTGAGGCTGCCAGAAAACTCAGGTCCTCCTCCATCCTCACGGACAAAAATACTCAGATGATCTTAGTCTGAGTCCACATGTCCTTCTGTGAGTCTATTTTGGCATCTTCTTCTCAAGTCCCAAGTTTTCTTGCTTCCTTAGGCCCGCTGCTCAAGTCGGGCAAGCGTGACCCTGTCATTTTGGTTGCAACCTATTTCGTCCTCTCGGTCTTCGCCGTCTCCTCTCCTTTCTCTCCGCAAGGGGGTTCGCTCTGGGGGCAGCTTTCACGCTTTCTCGAACCTCACGACACGACGCCATACAATCACGACCTTAACGTTCCGCTTCTCTATCTCTTTCCTTCAAGTTTTGGGCTCATCATTGCCATTTGCTCGAGAAAGACGCTCCACACTTCTGCGACGAACCCGCGACAAGCTCTGCCAAGAGTCACGATCCAAACCACTCTTAACGACGCATACGACTGTTACGGCCTCTCTCATTTCCAATTTTGACATCCTCGATTAATATCGGGTAAATCGCTACTCTCTAGACCGACATCGAATACTATAGCTGGCCGCAATCGGCTGGATACCATCACCGAACCGATTCCCCGCTTGTCTTCGCTTCTCTATACCATACCGTCGCAATGGCTTCCGAACCTCGACAATACCATCCTTTGACCTGCCACGGTCATTCCCGACCTGTCCCTCATATCGCCTTCTCTGGTTTCGAGAAGGAAATTGAGAAGGAGATCGAGAGGAAGACTGACAGCTTCTTTCTGATCTCAGCCTGCAAAGGTGCGTCAATGTCTTTGTCTCCACAGAGCGCATATTGACGTGATATAGATGGCAACCCTATGCTTCGAAACGGATTGACTGGCGATTGGTAGGTCCCTGTACACTGGATCTGGTAGCTCCTCTGACTTGCATAGGATCGGCACTTTCATCGGCCACAAGGGTGCTGTTTGGCAAGCTAGACTGAGCCCTGATACCCGCAGCGCAGCGACTGCATCGGCCGATTTCACGGCGTGAGTATTCTCCGTCACAAAGCCCAACGTTGCTAACATTTGCGTAGCAGAATTTGGGACACCTACTCGGGCGAGTTGCTCTATACGCTTCAACATAATCACATTGTCCGTGCGATTGCCTACCCCCCCGACAACTCGGACCTCATCGCGACCGGTGGTTTCGAGAAGAAGCTGCGCATTTTTGATCTCTCAGAGCTGTCTTCTACTGGGTCCCCTGCTACAATCCCCGCCTCTGCTGGCTTCGAGATCGGCGAAGGCGCTCATACCGGTTCGATCAAGTTCATTTGCTGGACCCAGGACCCTAACGTTGTTGTGACCGCATCCGACAAGACAATCCGGTGGCTCGACCTGCCTAGCCGGGCCTGCATTCGACACGAAGTTCTTGATGGAGACATCAAGTCTTGCGAGATGGTGTCACTGGATTCCCAGTATGCCTCTCCCCACGACATTGGCGGTGGATTACCTGTTCTCGCTGTTGCTGCTGGAAAGACGGCGTACTTCTGGGGTGGTCGCAATGCCGCCCATGAGCTCAAGCGCTTTTCTCTGAGCTACACTATCGCTAGTGTTGCGCTCGATCTCAAGGGTCGCAAGCTAGTCGTTGGTGAGGAGCCTGGCACATGGGCCAAGGTTATCCGATACGACGACGGAAAGGAGCTCGACGTACACAAAGGACATCATGGACCTATCTGGTCAATCGCATTCTCGCCTGATGGCAAGATGTATGCTACAGGATCGGAAGATGGTACCATCAAGCTTTGGAAGAACTGTGAGGGCTTCTACGGGCTCTGGCGTGGAGGCGGAGAGAGAATCGCAGAATAGGAACGCAGACTGATTTCTACATCCACGGACAATTTGGAGGCTGATGCCAAGTCTGAGGTCTCGTTCACTACAAAGGGTAGTAAGCATGACATGACCACTCGCGCGAGTCTTGGACGCTCGAGCAGAACTGGAAGCAGTGAGCAGTCGTACCGAACAGGCAGTCCTCCTCTTGGCCACCTGTTCGAGGATTGGCGTCACTGGTGATCGACTGTTTGATGTCGGAGTTTGTTGACAGATGATGATACACGCATTTTTGAAGGGAGATTGACAAGTTTTGTATGTTAGACACGACACAGTTTAGTGGAGATGGCCTTAAGAGGCCGATGATGATGAGGGCAACAGATCAAATACCTATCTACAGACGCTTTAATACAATAGTGTACTATCAGCAGTCTATCTATCTAGCCCGTCCGGTCAGCCTCAATCCCAACGCCCACAATTCACCTCGCTCTATTCCCGTCGTCCAAGTAGTGTCTCCATGTACTCTCTTATATAAAGAAAGCTCATGTCTACCTAGCCACAGTTGGTCAGTCTCTATTCTACGACCAAGATCCCAATTTGGGGGCGCACAATTAGCATTGCCCAAGAAAAACTTACCAAGAAAAGATCAAGATCATTCACAAATTGTAAACAACTCTTACTTCTGCAGCTTAAGCTTACAAGGGACACGCCTACAAGTGGCACATCTCTACTTGGATCTTCGCTTCTCGGACTCACGCAGGGCGAGCCGGTCAGCCTCTACGACCCGTCGGTCGAACTCGTGCTGGTAGGTGCGCTCATAGTGAGTTTGACGGTCGGCACAGCTGTCGTCAAACTCGGTCAAGTCGTTGCGAGACTTGACAACGACGCTCCAGGGGTCATCCTTGACGGTCGGGAGGACTTCCCAAGGCTCAGTGGCATCCTCAGGCTGGACGGCTACGCTCTCCTTCAGCTCACGGTCCTTCTCCTCACGGTCCTTCAGCTCACGGTCCTTCTCCTCACGATCCTTCTCCTCACGGTCCTTCAGCTCACGGTCCTTCTCCTCGTCGAAGGGGCCCATGATCATGGTGGCAACCTTCTGGACCAGCTTGGAGAATATGCTGGGCCTGTTGCACTCCTGGGGCCTCTTGAAGGATGGGTCGGAAGGCATCTTCATTCCCATGGTGTCGGTTGGTTGGTGTACGTGAGTGTAGAGAGGTGCTGTTGGTAGTTTGGGGGTCCTGAAGATAGAGAAGAAGGTTGTTGTGTAGGGCGTCCCAAAAATGCGAGGGCAGGTTGGTGTTTGGGTTGTTGTGCGGTGTCGTCGATGGTTGTCCTGATGGAGGTGATGTCGAGGATGATCGAAGAGAGTAACGAGAGTCTGGTCTGGCGGCAGAAATGAAGAATATATACGGCCAACTTCGAGACGATGCTGCCGCTGTCGAGAGCTCCTCTGTTCTGATGGCACTGGCGAGTTTCGTCGAACAGACAGCATGTCTCGCCGTCTGTACCGTCCATACACCTGTCCAACTGGCGATAGCAGTGGCAGAGCAGTTGCCAAGCTGGCAGCCTAGTTCATCCGGCGTCGAGAATGCAGGAGATCATCCTGTTCGCGCGCATCGAGCTCGAGTTCCTCTCTCAAAGTGCGAGTGTTGTCGCTGTTGGGGAGATCACCATCGAGTTCATCATGATCGATAAAGTCCCACTCCTCGCCGGTCTCTGCATCCGTAACAGTGATGGTGGGGTTGCTGCAGAGCTGGTACCTGGGCTTCTGCTGCTTGAGATGCTGCTTGCGGGTCTTGGAGAGGGTTGACCAGAGTGTGCTTTTGAGGCTCGACATGGCGCGTGATGCTTTCTTGGTGGCCTTGCGGCTGGCGTCGGAGGGAGATGCGAGGTTGAACATGACTGCGATGATTCCTTGTTGTAGAGATGATGGAAGTTGGCGATGCTGATGGTGGTGGTGGTGTTGCTGGTGCAAGACACTCGTCGCAGGATGCTTTGGGCACAAACAGAAGACTAGGCAACGGAGGAGGATTGGAGAGAGAAAGAAGAGAGTGCATTTGTTCTACTGAATGAGAGTGAATCATCGTCCTCTGTGTTTGCTCCCGATTAGTTCACTGATTCAGGCTGCTTGTGCGTGAGCACTGGCAACCGTCACAGAGGGATTGACAAGCCGGAGAGCTCTAGTGATAGTGCGATGAGGATCTCAAAGCCAATCAGAACGTCCGGGAGTATGGAAGATGAGCTTTTGATCACAATGGTGGCCGAGGGCTGTTCAATTGAACATCGCTGCTGAGGGCTGCTGTTCCATGACCTCAGTCTGTCGCGACACTACAGCTGAGATGAGTCGCGAGCTCGTAGACATACTCCAATGGACCTAGCGACACATCATATTGCGAATTGTATGTCAAGAGAGCTGTCGTTGGGCCTGCGCGATGGAGTGGCTCGATGGTGAGGATTGACGACTGACCCAGCAGAGCGAGAGCAGCGACATCACAGCATGGCATTCACTGGGACTAATTCACTCCAATAACCACCTACAGGCATAGGAGAGGCCCCAAGACTGTGCGCCGAGCAGCCTATCTCCATACCTTTGATGTCAAGTCGCAGCAGTCATGGATAGTCTTGTAGCACCGGAGAGGGTCTTATGGCGGACCTCAGTTTGCTGCAACAGGACATCGGAGATGAGCAGTAGTCACTTAGACATGACCTGATGGACCGAGCGACAAGAGGTATGCCAAGTGCTGAGTCAAAAGAGCTCCTGTTATCATCGTGAATGATGGAGTGTCTCGATGATGAAGGTGGACGATTGGCGATTGTGCAGCAGAATGGTGAGCGAAGACACCACAAGAAGCGCTACAATTGCACTGCTCCATATTCATAAACGGTGAGAGATATGCGAAGCAGTCCTCGAGGGGATATGGACAGTTGATCTCATTAGCTCTGTTGTTTGGGACAGCAGCGTTGATCAATCTTTGAGCATCAGTGAGAATGCTGTCGCGGGCCTCAGCCTGACACGACAGAACATTCAAGATGAGTTGCACATCCTCGAACATGCTCTGATAACTTTTGAGAGACAAGTCTTGGATCAAGGCGAAGTCAATCGAGCTTTGTTCGTACAAGCAATGTGTCTCGGCGGTGATGGTAGACAGACAACTGACTGTTTGTTGCCTGCACAAAGACCAGCGGCAACACCACAACAGACGTTTCGATTGACTAGTCTCCCGTCAGTGAGTACTAATCTACATAATAGTAGTCTGTTGACTGATGGCATGTAAGTGAAGCTGAATATATATTTGACGTCGGGGCCTGGACACGCGATCATCCAGAGTCGTGAGCAGTCTCGCGACATCAGTGAGCTGAACCCAGCAATTCCTGGCAACAGAGCGATTGAGATGGGCTGGAGTGCCCTTGGACACACTCCAATGGGTCTAGCGATATCTTTTGCAGTAGTAGTTCAGTAACAGAGCCTTTATTTGTTGTCGTTCGACATGGTGCTTGGGCGGTCACGTGACCGTCAAAGCACCACGTCGAGAACAACGAGCGGCGACATCACAACCAGGCGCTCAATGATCTGTACTCAAATCATCGAGTCTCCAAGTGCATAGGGAAGTTTTCCAAATCAGGTACAGAGCATTCGATCTCAATAAATGTAATATTTGGGTTCTCTGGTGCGGTCGCCGGCGGTCTCTTGGAATGTTGTCGGTGAACTCAGCGGTGACAATAACCGTGTGTCTTGGCAAAAAAGCAATTGGTGAGTGAGTTGGACGCTTTCGATCCTATCGCAGTGACTTGAAAGATAATAGCGACTACGAGATTTGGACCAAGACAGAGCTTTTGTCCAGCATGAACAGACATGCTGCTTCATGCTGCTTCGATGGTCGATGGGCGATGGGCGATGGGCGATGGGCGATGGGCGATTGGGAAAATGACGAGCGACGGCATCACAACATGGCCCCCAAAGGGTAATACTCACTCTAGCGAGCTTCCAAGTGTGTGTATTCAGACGCCTGATCAGAACACGAGAGGTTCGTCTCGATCCATATGATGCTGGGGTCGTCGGGCGCGGTAGTGGTGGTCTTGGGCCAAATGCCAACGAGAATGGCATCCCGGAACTTAGCATGGAGAAGAGAGCAATCTGGATGGCAGAAATCGCTCAGACATATACTAGCGAGCTGTGCGATACAGAATATTGTCAAAGCTGGGTTGGTAGAGCTTTTGTTCGGCATAGAAAGGCATGCTGCTTCGACGGCCGAATATTCGACTGACGATTGCGAACAAGGGCAAGCGACGACATCACAACAAGCCGCCCAATGGACTATGACCACTCTAGTGAGCTTTGAAATACGTAGAACTGAGCACTTGATTGGTAAATAGGAATCTAGTCTCAAGATATCCGATGTTGGGGTCGTCGGGCGCGAAGAGGGTAGTCTTCTGCCAGTCCCAATGTCAACGAGAATGGTATCGCGGAACTTGGCGTGGAGATGACAGAAGAACGATGTAGAAGGATAAAAATCACTCAGACATACTCAAGTAGGTCTTGCGATACAGCATATTGTTAAAGCCGAGTCAACAGAGCTTTAGTCCGGTATGCAAAGACATGCTGCTTCGATGATCGATTGACGATTGTGTGTGTACACAACAGCGTCTTGAGAAGAACTGTAATTGACAAAACTCATCGCAGTAAGTATGAATGCATCTAAAGTTGAACTATCAGCCAGGACCTGAGTGTTGTACCTCGTTCGACTCATCTACGAGCCCGTTCGACGCGCCAACGGCCGTCTTGGCCGCTCTCGTGGCGAACGTCGCGGTCCTCGATTGGGAGAAGGCCAACGACTCATGGCAACAGAACGACCTAGATGGTCTCAAGTGTGTTAGCCATCGTATAGTATCCCATGCGACATAGATTATCGCAAAATCGAAGCCGATTGAGCGTCTGTTCATCGTGAGTGATGCTTCAATGATCAATTGACGAATGCGCAGCGGGACGACGCGACACCACAACAGGACATTCCGATCGTCCTACCTCTCTTTACAGAGCTTTCAATTACCTTGTATGGGACTGTAGATTGGCCTAATTGTAGTCTATATACCTATCCACCTTCCTGTGTGCGTCAAGCAGCGAGTGACTGGTGATGAGAGGGCCACAGCAGAGACGCATCACATCGGATCACATCGCACGGCAGTAGACTTGCTCTTGCAGATCATACGACATGTCCTCTATTGATTCCATCGAGCTCTCAGCCTTGCCAAGTCGCATGCGGCTCTGCGACAGCACTGTCACGCTGATCACGACGGCACTGTCCCTCCCAGTCGGCAACTCTTGCTCACAGCATAACAAGCAAGGACTGCTAACCCAGACTGAGTATCTCTATGGGTCCACATGAAGCCGTGCCCAGTTGAATATTCTCAAGATGCTTGTTTCCGTGGTAAATGCGACGTTCGGCTCTGCTCCGATATCCTCACCTCCGCGTGTCCGGCCACCAACAGCGCTGTGGTGGTGATTGAACCGACTCACCGACACTTTCATCCACTTTACTGGGTCATATCGGAGGTATGCGGCTCTGCGATAATGTCTCCTCATGTTGAACGGCGATTCGCAATTGAACCAGCCCTCCGATGATCACCTCACTTCATCTCACCCAACTCATTCGCCTTACGTCAGATCCATATGATATGAGAATTTATCGATTAAGGTTCAGATCATACTTCATCAAATCTCGTCGAATCTCAGTTACTGACTCAAAACGATCCGTTATCACGACGTCTCGGCTCCCGCGTCAGCCGGGACGGAGCCGGACTTGAAGCGCAATCACCAACTAACTGTCACTTCCGCCGCTGACAAGAATATAGCTTAACCGACCATTAACCCCCCCAGTCATCTAACTAGTGCTAAAGCCTTAACTAACCTAACTATTACTATAGGCTTTA
>VYWZ01000496.1:0-31742 GCA_008711595.1 Fusarium xyrophilum | reverse complement strand
CTCTACACCTTTGATCCTTCTTATGCACAAGCCGCTACAATATAAAGACCTATAAAACACGAAAAAAGCAAAAAAAAAAAAAAAAGCCTATAAAGAATTAAAGACGAGGTGTTGTGGCAACTTTAATATCTCGAGATGGGAGTTCAGGGGTCTGGGAATTAATAGACAATGCGACACGATTCACGCATGGCGAGTCACAGTCTGCGTGATTGATTGATTATTTCTTTGTTTCCTTCAAAGTCGCCTCGCGATATCTACCCTGCATAACTCAAACTGTGAACTGAACAAAATCCCTATAAACCCCAAACGCCGCTATATGCTATTTTTTCCTTATTGCTGCTTCTGCTGGTTGTAAAGGTACTTGGCGAAACTTGCGTCCTTCATGACAGAGTCCTCGTTATCGTCCATGGCGGCTGCGTATCGATCTTGGAGACTCTGCTTCTGAGCCTCTTCGTCAGAGTCGGTATCGTCGTCGTCGTCGCTGGCAACGTCCACTCCGTCCTCTTCCTTCTGCGCGACTGGTAGACCACCGACTGACATGCCCTTCATCATCTTGTCCAGCTCCTTCTCTCGTGCAGCCTTCTTTGCCTCCTCACGCTCTGCCCTCTTCTTCTCAAGCTCTGGCAGGTAGTCGCGCAGAAACTCTTGCTTCTTCTCCTCGACGGCCTCGAAGAACTCGTCCACACCGGTACCCAGTCGTGAACTCACACCGACGACACTGAGATGTGCGTAGAACTCCTCCAACATAAGACTCATCGAGTTGAGCAGACTGCCCATGTATCCGCTTCCACCATGGCCACCACCCTCTGCACCGCCCAGCTCATCTGATTCCTCGTCCTTTCGTAGCGCTTCCTGGAATGCTTCAAAGTCGGTCATCCACTCCCTGGCAAACGCCGCATCCTTTACATCGGTCTTGTTGAAGACGAGAATCATGGGGAGCTTGGTCTTGTAGAGAATGGAGCAGGCATAGAGCATGTTGGACATGAATGTCGAAGTGGAAGCAGTTCGTGGGGTATCAATAACGTAGGCGATGACTGTAGGGAAAGAAGACGCAAGCGACTCGAGAAGAATGGTTCCAGAGGCTGACCAGACAAAAACTTCGATCTGACCGGGCGTGTCGACTAGAATTCTATCGACGGGCTTGCGATCGGGCTTCTCGGGATCGGGCTGGGTGCGCTTCTCGAGGAGGTTGACGACCTGATCAACCTTTGTAGCGAAGAGGTTGAGCGAGGTGAGAATGCCGCCGTTGGGGCCAAGGTTGTACTGCTTCATGACCTCCTCATAGTTGACCGAGTCTCGAATATCGATGTTGGACTCGAACGGCACCGACAACACAGCGGGATCGAGGTTGATGACATATGGAGGCTGATCATTCTGGTGGAGGTGAGCGTTGATACGTCGCATGAAGGTAGTCTTCCCAGATCCTAAAGAGAGGTTAGACAAGGTTGCGCAACGATCAGCATTGAAACTTACCTGCCATGCCGACCACGACAATAGCGACGGGAGGCGGAGATGCCTTGGAGGCTTCGTCTGTGGAGGCAGATGCCATGTTCAATTCTTTGCGGAGGAGTGAGGTTGATAGAGTGAGCTCTTGGGCTGGCGGTGAGGCAGAGCGTGGTCTTAAGATAGAAGGGGTATGGAAGGAATGAAAAGTGACGAAATGGAGACCTCCAGATTTTGGGCGCGGTCAAGTCGATATGGATGCCCCGCGTGGGGTCATTCGCTGAGAGAGTCTGTCGATATGAAATGAAGCTGAATAAGCCTGGTATCGAGTGTCAAATCCAAGTCTGTGTCTAGATATCTACTTGTTTGAATACTAGGAATCAAAAATACATGATATTTCTTCTTCCCCGAGAATCTTGTATGGGAAACTCAAACCAACAAGAGCTGAAGTCTGTAGGCTGGCTGCCTCAAAATGGTATCTGTAGGCTACCGGAGCTGGAAACGTAAATCTTGGTGGGATCTACAGCTACGTTGAGATTTTAGATCGGATTTCACTGATGATTGCATGCAAACACTGGCACCTTGTGCTGTAGCCGTCATCATGAATGACCCTCGAGTCTCGATATCAACTTTTACATCTGAAAGTCCCTTACAAGAGCCGGCCCCACTTCTCGGTGACATCCATGCCGGAAAAAAAGTTGCCCAGCATCGCTCGCATAGCACCTTTGACATTTTTCAACACCAATCAAACTATCGCCAACACTTCTCTTTACACAACCCCAACCTGGCCACACCCATTTACCACGATCGCTATAACCTGTCCAACAGAGCCATCGACGCTCTACCCTCCAAAATGGTCGAGCATGAATCCCAAATGCCCTTTATTCGCAACCTCGCCTCAAGCGGTTCGTCCTCCCCAATCCTCTCTTCTTATGAACTTGACTGACTTCCCCAGATCGCAAACTTCGAATGTCCTCATTGGAATCCCTCGCAACATTCCTCGCCTCACGTTCAAGCCTCTCCGACGTCGACGCCCAGAAGCTATGGAAAGGCCTCTTCTACGCCCTTTGGATGACCGACCGACCCATCCCCCAGCAACGTCTCGCCGCAGATCTCGCCAACCTCCTCTTCACCCTCAAGCCCGCCTGCGCCATCCCCTGGCTGCGCGCCTTCTGGGCCGTCGTCGGCGCCCAGTGGACGGGCATCGACGTCTACCGTCTTGAAAAGTTCCTCCTCCTCGTCCGTCGCGTTTTCGCTTCCCACGTACGACTTGCTCGCGAGCGTGGCTGGAAGGACGGCGATGCAGAGGCCATCGTGGCTGTGCTGGAGGAGTATCCTTTTGAGAAGGAGGGTGATCTGCGAAAGAGCCCTGTGGGCATCAGATTGCATGCGCTGGATATTTGGGTTGACGAGTTGGAGCGTGAGGAGGCGCTGGAGCAGCCCGAGGCTGAGAAGTTTGTCACGAGCGTGGGCGATCTTGTTATTGCGCTCAAGACATGTCCTGTCAAGCCTGTGAGGGCGCGCTGTGTCGAGAGTTATGAGGATGAGAGGTTGCCGTGGGTCAAGGTTGCCAGCGGTGATGAGATGGAGGAGGATGAGGAATGGGGCGGCATTGACGATCGATAGCCGGTATTTGCAGGCGCATGGCGTTGGGATATGGAAAAATGCATTGCGGATATGCCCGATTTCTTTTATATATGGGCACGAGGTTGATACTATCTGAGAATATCACCACCACTTATTGTCATTACTACTCGAAGAGTGCAATAATGTATCATTGAACGCCCGCTCCGATATGCATTCAATAGCAATGTGAACTGCCCCCTGTGCTCGTATAGAATAACCACTCTGACCAATGTTGACGCTTGGTTCACCAAACCCTGGTATCTCCTCCGACAGTCCCATCATCGTCCGCTCGAATCTCATAGCCCATCTCTCTCGCTGCCTGCTGTCGTTGTTCCTCCCCCTGGGCTCGCTTCCATGCTTCCAGCCTTGCTCGCTCCTCGGATGTCTGCATGCGACGCTTCATGAGGCCCTTCTTGCGGAGACGACGGCGATGCTGACGCTTTTTTTCAAACGAGAGCCCGTGAATGTCAATGTCGGTGATTTCGCGATCGTACCAGACGTCCTTCATGTCGGCATACCAGTCGACCGCTTCTTCCACGAGTTGTCCGGCTAGGGCGCGACCACGGCCGCCAGTAACCCACTGGTCCAGCTTCACAGGAATGGCTTTTCCAAAGGTAGGATCATCGACGGACCAGACGCAAGGTGGATTCCTGCAGGTGACAGGACGACAGAAGGCCGAGCACATGGTAGACTCGAGAGCGTACCAAAGGCCAAGGAGGAAGAGAAAAAGACCAAGACCTGTGAAGCGGAAGGATGGTTTGCGGCGGAAGAGTTGTGGAAGAGGTAGTGAACCGTAAGACGCCGTCTTGCCGCCGGGGTGTGTGATGAAGGCGGTGCCAGCGCCGTGGCTGTCGTGGAGTGTGGCCATCTTTTCAGGCAGCGGCTCGGGCTTAGCGATGTCAAGGAGCTTCTTCTCAGTTGGCTCCTCTCTAGGTGTCTTGAGCTCAGTTGACTTTTCTTCAGTGGCCTTGTTTTCGGCAGCTTTGTTCTTGGTGCTGACTTGATCAGAAAGACGTTCGATGCCCCTTGCTGCGGTATGGATCCCGAACAGGCTGTTCTTGAGGGTATTGTTCATGCGAGTCATTCGATCCAGATCAGAGTTGTCGTTGCTCTGAGGATCGATTTGGTTGGTTCGTGTGTTCAGTCTGGTGTCAAGTTCCAAGTCGAAGTCGAAATCGTCATCAAGTGATGAGTTCTCAGGTAGTTTATCGAGGAGAGCCTCAACTTCTTGAGATGGGGCTTTGCGACCGAGAACAACCTCTTCAAGATCATCCAATGTTGAGTCATCAATGTGATGTGTACGTTGAAGTTCTTTCAGGTCGTCTTTGACCGTTGGAAGCTTGGCCGAGTTTCTCAGTGTTCCTCGGCGCCGTGAAAGAGATCGAGTGCGCCGTCTCCTCACCCCACTCGACGAGGTCTTGGTGCTCAGTTTGTCGTCCGTCCCCGGGTCTGATGCAGTGTCCCTATCGCTAACACTCATAGCATGGTACGTCCTCTTATCACGGAACGATGCAGATCTTTGTCGCAATGGCCTTTCTTCCCTCTTTGGCTTTTCCTGTTTGTCTTTTATTTCAGCCTTCTCAACCTTGACTGTCGCTGGTGTTTCCACGTATGCGCCCGTGACCTTTGGCGTGGGCATAGTCGATGGATCCGGTTTCGTCGGTCGCGGCGTCGCATCGAGGTCCTTGCCATCGTCGACATCAGGCTCTGGAGATGGAGCCTTCATAGAGCCCTTCTCAGAGTGATTGTCGCCAGGCGCAAACAGACTGGCCTCCGCCTCAATGCGGTCCGTGGGGTCCGCCTCCGAATTCATGGATTTCTTACTCTTAACAGATTCCGTTGAACGAGTTCGAGGGAGGCCAGCAAATGCGACACTAGGTTTGGGACTGAAATCTCTGTTAGAGCGATGTTGACGACTTCTATAGCCATTGCTGGTTGAGGGTTGAGGAATTGGAATTGCAGAAGCAGTGTCAGGCTTCGGTTCTAGGGGCAACGGAGCGGGCTTGTCACTGTCGGCCACCTGTCGCGGCTCAGGTTCTGGCGCAGGACTGGAACTGGCAGCCCGCGCCAGGCGTCGCAATAAGTCTCGGGAATCAGTACGTGTGTGCGACAGACCTGGTCGCGCACGACTTGCCTCGTCCTTTGAGTCACCATGCTCCCTAGGGTGGTCCGACTCTGCGCCCTCGCGTCGCGACTTGAATATTGTCACAGGCGTGTCGGGAATACTGACACCGGCCCCTTCAAAAGCAGACCGAGGTCGAGGCGACGCCTCTTTTGGTTCGAGTTCACTCGTCGTCTTTGTCTCTGGGAGCCTCCCCCGGCTCGTCCCGGGTCGATCTTCTGGAGAGCGTGAGCGACTCATTGCATTGTGCTCACGAATCTCTTCCAACTTAATTGATGCCATTGACCTCCTGGGCAAGCCGCTGACCTCCCGCTGCCGTATGTCGTCCAATTTGGTATTTCTTGGTCTTGGTGCGTTTCGATCAGGTATGGGTATTTGGTGCTCGACCTTCTCCTCACGCTCCCGGATCTCATCTATCTTTGTATTGTGTGATCGCGGCGGCTCGAGAGGAATATCGCTTCCTGTCTTGACCTCCCTTGACCGAATCTCATCAAGCTTGGTGTTCCTCGCTCCGGGCGGCGCCACCCTCGTCCGTGAGTTGATGTCAATTTCACTGCCTTCATCGAAGTGTATGCGATTTGCAAACGGACGCGCACCCATGCGAAGCCTCGGACTATCCGAAACTTGCAGTTCTCCAGCCGTAAAGTCGTCATCCACCTGCCATGCGAAACTCTTTTCGGGGGATGCTGGGCCAAGTGCCTCGTTTCGAGCTTCCGGGCCCTCGATCGACGGATACAGTTCTTCAATACCAGGGACTAGAGCTGGAATCCGTCCTTGTCTCGTCAAGTCGTCTTTCGAAGGCATTTGCCTCAACGAGTGCGAGCCTATTCGTAGTCCAGCAGCACTTCCGGGCCGACTATCCGGTCTAATCCCATTGACGGTCGTGGTTGGCGGTGCATGCGCACGCGTAGTACCCTCCTGGGTCGGCTCTCTAGGCGTAAAGGAAAGTCCTGCCCTGGACTTGCCATAAAAGTTCCGCCGTCGCGGCGACTCGGTCTTGTCTGGCGTTTTCTTTATCTCGGGTATTCTTGAAGCAATTGACCCTCGGGAAAGGGGGCGACTCGGTGCCTTCGTGTCCAGATGATCGTGACTCAACATCTGCCGCATCTGGTTTCCTTCGCCTTCGTGTTTCTCGCGCCAAACCCGAGGTGCTGGACTAGGAGATGCATCGACCGGTTGTGT
The DNA here is from genome assembly GCA_008711595.1 of Fusarium xyrophilum. Taxonomy (NCBI): domain Eukaryota; kingdom Fungi; phylum Ascomycota; class Sordariomycetes; order Hypocreales; family Nectriaceae; genus Fusarium; species Fusarium xyrophilum. The sequence goes on along the minus strand of VYWZ01000496.1, from coordinate 25,369 downwards.
TCCATCGCTGTCATCCTCAATTTCCTTGGCAGCGAGACGGAAAGCATCGGTCATGGAGAGTCGTTTTCGAGTGGAGGAGGAAAACCCGGGCGTAGGTAATTTGCTGTCGCGCGATCCAAGACTACCGATGCTCGCTCGCCTGTCAAGGTCCGAATTTGCCGATCGCGCGAGCCCATTGCTCTGCATACTAGACCCAAGCCTTGAATTGTTCTGCTGCGCTTGATCATTCTCTTTGTCCCTGTCGGATCCCCGTGGGATGTTGCTTGCGAAAAGAGGTTTCCTTCCGGACTGCTTCACAATAAGCTGACTAGGCCGCTCGGCCAGCGAGCTCTTGTCGCAATCCATCGGGATACAATTGGGTGTGATTATATGCAGTTATGGTGAGGTCGATAGCACATTATCTGTCGTCGTGGACAGCGCGTTCATTGCATCGCGATGGCGACCAAAACTATTCAGATATGGTAATATGGTCGCTCGGGTGTGATTTGGTAGCCGTAGCTATATGTTGTCTGGGTATGTCGAGTGAATGTTGGTACAGCTGGAGGTCGGGTTATCTTGTACAGTCGCGAATCAAGATATCAACAGCACGCGCAAAAGATAAATTAAGTTAATTGATCAAATGTTTTTGTCGAGTCGTGGTTTAATCGCGTTGGAGGCTCCACAAGTGGCAGAGCATGGGGCCTGTCATAGGTAGGCTAGTGTCCCCGTCCCGTCATTAACGGAGGTGGGGTCACCGTTCCACCGACCACGTCTCACCGTTCACCTTACCTTACCTTACCTATCCCGGCATCACCACCAATTTGACCTACAGCTTACCGCAAGTGCCATACATAGTAATACACTTTATCAAAGCCCTTTACGGTCATGAACTGGCTCAGATAAGAAATTTATCCGTCTCAATATCCGCTCATACATGTAAAATATCCTCCAATCTGCTTGAAGCATGGTTGGGCGGCTTGCTGTCAGCTCAGCCCTATCACGAACAGCTTAAGCTTGGTCAACTCTAAAAGATCACTGTTATACCAACCAGAGCAATTTGGCATAATCTCCTTGACCTACATTACTGGGAGCTCAGCAGAATCTGGGTGCTTTTTGTTTCCTTAATGCGTTCGAGTCTTTTGGTAAGATAGGTATCTAGCCAAACAAATATGAATGCACCCTAACAGCTGATGTGAGACGGAATAAAGTAGTTAAGTAGAAGCTACCCTGGTTCGTCCCAACTCTTCTTGTCTCGCTCCTACTTCCTAGTCTACCAGTGATGTGACGACACATGAAATCGTGCGACTTGTTGGTTGTTGGTTGCTGTCAAACTGGGCATAAGACACTGAGTCGCTGCAAAACACCAAAGCTGATGAATCTCAACATCGTTCAAATTGATGGTCAAAATGACGAATAACCCCGAGACCCGTACTGCCCGCCGTCTGGGTATCCTGTGAGTCAACCACAGTGCCTTTATCAACACTTACTGATCAACTACCAGAGAGACCGGCTCTGCAGCTTATCACTTGTTCGGCTTGTATCGCTGCGTCATGATATCAGCACGTTATGATGTCTCACCAAATACATCTCCAAATGTAGCCATCCTTGCTGCCGTAGCAGATCTCATCATTGAGACCCCTATGCTCCGAGTCGGCATCCGGGGCGAAGGCGGTATGGAGGCCTATTTCACACACGTACCTGAAATGAGACTGAGTGATTTCGTGGAATTTCGTACCTGGGGCCCTGAAGAAGATCATGACGAGTGTCTGAACGACTTACATTGCGAACTGCATGACCAGGGCTGGCAGAACACTGAGACGAGGCCTCCTTGGCGGGTCGTTGTTGGCAGGCCGTCCGGTGTCACAGAAGATAACGGAGTTCCTCTCTTTGAGAACATTTCATTTGATTTTCACCGCCCCCCGAGGTTCTCTTCTTTCCCGAACCACCAGTACTCCCTGAACCACAAGAAAAGGCCATAGACTATACGTCGACGCTATCTGGCCGAGCTACTCTTCTATGGAAACGATATCGACCCTGGTTCCTCACTCCTGGCCCGCCACAGATATGGGCTGGTGAACCTGTTGACTTCGATTGCCACAAGGCTCGCTTGGTTACCATGGATATCCCGTCAGCAGTTGTATTGACTGCCCTCAAAGAGACGCGTGCCCACGGGACTTCTATGACAGGTCTTTTGCATGCCCTTGTCCTTGCATCATCATCGAGGCGTATTCCTACTGCTCCAGCCTTCATTTCGTCGACACCCACAAGCATGCACTGTTCGGTGCTGTAACCGGCTTGCCACATATACACTCTTCTTCAGCAGTGGCTGCCTTGCAAGCTGCGAGGGGTGATGAGATCAATGACCTTGTCTGGAGCCACGCGAGGAAAGTGAAAGACGAGCTCAAGAAAAAGACGTCCACAATTCCTGTGGACGATGACATGTTGGTACTCGCGACCATCACCGACTGGAAAGCACTTCTACGGAAGAAGGATGGCCAACCGCGACCTCGATCATGGGAAGTTAGCAACGTCGGCACCCTTCCAGCCCCGACTGAAGAGCCGGGTAAGAGGAGTATTCGTCGCATACTGTCTACAAATGGCGTCATGGTTGGCAAGCGACCCCATGAGTGTTAGTGTAGCAAGTGTCAAGAACGGTCCCTTGACGATGGGAATCACATGGAATGATGGTTTTGTGGAAGAAAAGATCATTGAGGGGCTGAGAGACGATTTGGCGATGTATCTAAGGCGGCTGCGTGAGACGGGGGTAATTACTGATGAGTCGTAGCCTGAAGAGTTATGATGCTAGCCACTGTATAGATGGCGTATGCATGGGAGCTTGGTATAGGGTCTCAATGGCTCAAGCGCGTCCACGGTACAGCAAGTGAGATTCGAGGCTGTGGACCGTAACTCAGCGAGAGACTGGTCCCGGGTTCCACGGTTCTCCAGGACGGCCAAGTCGGATTCCGAAATGCCGGACCTCTAGGAGACCCCCAAGACCCTCCAGGGATGAAACAAGATCTGGGACATGCCCATGTCACCTGAAGCTCAAGATCAGCACAAAGCCAAGTCTTTAGTCTCCAACATAATGATCGATACGAAGTTTATGTCTGTTCAGAAAAGTATCCATATTCCCGTGATGAAATGTTAATGGCTATTGTGCATTAAAAGCTATGATCCAAAGTATTCTATTCTTCTTGGAGGTGTGCCCAGATCATCTCACATCAGTCCACCTCATGCCAGAATTCAATTCAAAAGAGGTCGTCGAGGACCATATTCCCAATCTACCCAAACGCCTCGCAACTTTTATGCAATGAAACTGTCTCCTTTTCAGAACGTCTCTACCATCCCTCGCCAGGGTTTCTCCTCGCGCGATTGCTGCCGCGGAAGTAATCGTATGAAGGCTCCTCGTTCTGTGCAAGACCGCTGTAGCCTTGAGGACCGCCGCCCATAGCGCCGACTGAAGGCCCAGGTGATTGCACAGGCGTCATGCGGCCTGGCGTGCTGAGATTGCTGTATGCGGGAGCCGCGGCGTTCGAGATCAATCCAAGACCCGATGAGCTTCCGTTGTTTTGCGAGTACAAGGGACTGCGACCACGGGCGGGTGGCTCTGTGCCTAGAGTCATTTGCTGTGTAAATCCAGTGTTGGGCGCGCCGCCTGGTCGGTATGCTGAATAGCTGGTATCGCCGCTCATATTGCTGGTAAGAGACATGAGACGTTGCTGTTGAGCTGCTCCACCTGCAAAAGGAGAACCAGTTCGGCCTACAGGCGTTCCGGGTCGTGAGAAATCGCTACCATCGACTGACCCAGGAGTACCAGGGCGAGCAATCTCTCCAGGTCGGCCGTAGATCTCACCTCCACCATGGTCCTCTGCGAACTCGGCTCGGTTCTTGTAATACTCAAAGTCCATCTGGCTGTCTGATACGAACTCGAACCCGGGAACGTTGTTGGCGCTCTTGCCTGGTCGTCCTTTCTGCATAGGATCGAGAGAAACCATATCCGAGTAACCACTGACTGTCATCATATCACCGGAATCGACATCTCTGCCATCACTCAGGCGACCCTTGTAGATAGCAGGCAAAAGGTTCTGTGCGCTCGAATGAACCATGGGAGTAATCAGAGGTCGGTAGAGTGCAGGGTGACCAAAACGGTTCGCCAATCGCTCACTGCGCATGCGGTTCTCCTTGGGGTCGACACCGTTCTCGGGTGTCTTGGTGATGTCCACAATACTATAGTAGGTGATCTTGTTGTTAAAGGCGCGGTTGCAGTAAATCTTGAAGATGATCAAGATAAATGGCAGCGGTATCAGACTGTAGAATTCGATATGCGATCCCGAATTGCCACGAACCCAGCAAGTCAACATGACAACCAGGTTGGAAAGCATGGTCGCGAAGATGAAACGATTGAAGATGACTCGCCAGAACATTCCACCAGATTCAGTCTTGGTGACAAAGCGGTAGAGGAGAAGGTACTTCTTCAGCCACGAGTCAATGAGGAAGTAGAGAGCCGTTGCTGGCAGGACCAGAGGCTGGATGCCGGCAAAGCACATGGTGACTGTCGCGTAGTAAAGGAAGTAGTTGTAGTAACTGGCGTACTCGAAAGGCGGTGGGGCAGTAAGCTCAATGAGCTCTCGGGGTGTTGGGCTTGAGAACTTCTTGAGGAAGAACGCTTGCACGAGCGGCCACAGTTGGGCAAGGTCAATAGCCGCACCAAGTTGACGCTGGAGCAGATACGTCACCCAGAAAGGGCTGGTGTTACACAAAGCTACGAACATGGCAGAGGCAATGTCGTTCTTCTTGATGGACTCCCAGACATCCTGCTTGACACTTCCCGTCGTATCCTTGACAACGTTGGAGACGAAACTCCAGATGACACTGAAGATGGAGAAGATGAAAAGGTTGTTGAAGACGAAGAAGAAGTAAAGCTTGGCCAAGACGTGCCTTTCTCGCCCAGTCTTGGTCTGGTCACCAGCCTTGACCGAGAGTCGACGGAAGATCATAGGCAGAACGAGGTACGTCAGGGACATGATCGCCGGAGAGAGAACACCCTGCACAGCACCCCACACCTTGGGATGGGCAGCGAGCTCGGTTCTGAAGGCAGGCCAAACCTTGCCCAGATTCTGCAAGTTGACGAGGAAGATGGCAATGCCAAGGTTAGGAACAATCCAGATAAGAGTCAGAAGAGTGATCCAAAAGTTATTGATCCACCGCCTTCGTCCTCGAGTGCTGCTGTAGAGAGGCATGTTCTCCCAGATGATATCATTGGGCCGAGGTGCGAGTCTGACTGTGGCACCGACAGGTTTCTTGTTCCGACAAGCGTAGGCAATACCGTGAGCCTCTGCGATATCCGCGTAACTCGCGAAACCGTAAGGCATCGAGCCTCGCTTGTCGACCGTGGCACGTACTTCCTTGATCTGGATCTCGAGATCACGAATTCGCTGGGTGTAGTATTCTATAGCATCCACCTTTTGGCCTCGGGGATACGTTCCGTACGATCGGTCCTTCTTGGAGGGCTTGCACAAGGGTCGAGCAGCTGGGACGTTCTTTGGGTCCTTGAGGTACTTAGCCAAGACCTTCTCAAGCTTGCGAACAGCGTGGTCGTGCTGCGCGATAAGCTCCGGAAGTTCCTTGACATTTCGGGCAACAGCGGTTCGAGCAAAAGATGAGTTGGGGGCGATCTGATCGATAATTCTTGCGATACCCTCGTCGGAGCAGCCCTTCTTGGGAATGTCGAATACCTGCAATTGAGTGTGAGTAATCGTTTCCTGGCGGTAGCTTTTTCTGATCTTACCATCAGAGTCCGAGAGTGAAGACTCTTCTGGTAATCCTCACTCTCAAAATACTTGCGCCGGAGCTGGAGAACCTTGTTGTAGTTGAACCAGAGGAAACCCATGACGATGAAGTTGAAGCACCAGGCGATAATGACCTGGGACCAAATTGCCGGAGCAAATACAGTGAGGGGAGTGATGTTCAGTACCCAGTTGGCTGTTTTATCACCCTCGTACTCTTCCCACTTAGTATAGTTGATTGGGAGCAAGATACCGACACCAGTGAGACACAAGGTAAGGAACATGTTACGGCACATGCGAACGAAGCGCAGGAAGACAGTGGCGTCCATACCGATCAATGGTACAAGCTGCTCTTCTTTGGTCCGCCATAATGTCGTGAGCCACGACCACGGGGCCTTTCCGATAGGTGGCGGTACGTGCTTCTCGTCGGCATGTTTCAACTTGGGGGCATAAATGGCCTGGTGGTATGGTCGCAGAATCGAAAAGACGATGGCGATGCCGATTGTGACAGGGATCGACGTGGCTAAAGCTGAATACAGCGAGGCAGCTTGGAGCTGAAGGGCGGCGTTAGCATGGACGTATACTTGCGATATCAAGCATCTGGACATACCTGTTGACTGAAGGGTTCTTGAAGAAGATCGAGCAATTGCTTGCCAGTATCCTCCTGTTCCTGCCGACCGTAGAGGTGGGTTGTATAATCCATATCGGGCGCGCGAGCTCCGCCAACAGGCGAAGACGTTGGAGCTTATCTCGATTGTCTAACGGCACTGCAGTCTATGGCGCGATGACGTTTCTCCGAGCTCTCCGAATTTATTGTTGTCGGCTACGTGTGTAAAGTCGAGATCGACTGGCTCGAATTGGGGATGATCTCGTATTCGCAGGGGTTCAGAGGATGGATCGCAGACAAGATAAGAGCTGAGGAGGACGGGACTATAGGGGCGACTGGAGGGATGTAGATACTCGAGGTCAGGCGCCACTTGACAGATCAATCGTCGTAAACAAAGAGCCCTTGGTGAACGAGAGTCGCGGTGCCGTTAAAGAAGCTTGCTTGGTCGGGAGGGCCCGTGAGCGAAAGGACGAGACGCCAAAAGGGGCGAAGCGAACGGAGTATGGCGTCACTCAGGGACAGGCGACGACGATGGGGACAAGATAATAAAGAAAGAAACAAAGGAGGCCTGATGATACGGAGAGATGCGATGTTAGAGTACGTAAAGGAGGGAGGTAAGGGCTGGGGCTGGAGGTTCTCTCTTCGCGGACTAAGCACAAGACTAAGACTTAAACTAAGGAGCCATGACAATGACATGGGATGGATCCTATTATCATGGGGGTTAGACTCTATAGTATCTGTAGACAGTTTTTTTTTTCCTTTTGGGGGAAGCCATCAAAAGATAAAGCTTGGCAGCCATTATGCATGCATTGGATCAATGTGGCAGCCAGCGTAAGGGTGAGCGAGCGGGTGAATGAAGCCAATAAAAAGCCCCCTGTTTTAGAGATTCTCAACCAAGCGCTAGTCATGATAGAATCAGTGTCAGTTAATGACCACTTGAAAACATGCCAACAACACCATCGCTCTAATTCCTAGAAATATTGCTGAACCTATTTACTTGTCCAAGTCTCCATACCATCTCCGTACGCTGTTTACCCTGGCACGCGGCCTCCGTGGGATAAGACCCGACCTCACCAAGACCAAGACCAAGACCCAGCTTCAGAGTCTCAAGTTCTATTTTTGACGCCTCTCGACCCGGCGTAGCACGGGCCGGGACACCCCTGTCAGCCAATCGTGTCCCTCCCTCAAGCTTCTGGGTACGCCACGCCTCTCGGTCTTTGCCCCTGCATTGGATGGATCCCCTGAAAGACTGGGACGTGAATTTTTTTGGCGTCTCGAAAGACGCCGAGAATGCCAACATTCCAACAGACTTGCGCTTCCAGAAGGGGAAAGTGATGGGATGCCTTCTAGTTAGCTGGCACTGGCACTTTGCTGGCTAATAAACGGTGGTTGATGTCAAAGTTTTGACGATCGATCTGCGTGCGTTACAACGCTTTCTTTTTACCACGTCGATCTTTTTTTGCTCTGGGCTCTTTGTTGCTGGCTTTCAAGGCGGCCTTTGAGAGACATGTCATGCATTGTTGGTTCCTGACATGGACTGAATGGCATGAATGGTAATAAACAATTAATTAATATTACAGTTTCTGACACTTGCGCCTCAACCGCCTTACTACAGAGGTATTTATTCATTTATTGAATCTCGCTCATTCTCATTCTCATTCTCATACCCTACTCCCGTCACGAAACAAAACCCAAATGGATCTCGATCGATGCTCAGTCTTGCCAGTACCAAAGCCCTTTTACCCGTCGTGACTCGCCACTTACAAGCCCGTAAAATAGTTCATGCTCAATGACATATCGACACGCAACCCGATCGCAACTGGGAAAACAAATGTTGTCAAATCGGGAAATCCAACCCCCCCAAAATATCTTACGTTTTGTGTGCCGAGTGGCCCGTCGAACTACCAAAGCTTGTTCGCAATTCTGAAACAACCATCAAAAAAGAAAAACATTTTCTTCGTGATGTGGCCACGTGACGTGTCCGATTCCACGAAACCTCATCCAACGCGTTGACTACGGTACCCTTGCGAACGCCCCATGTTGATAAGATGTTGGTTCTATCCAAGTGCTAGAACTCGATCATCGACGCTGCAGGAGATGCATAGTAACAGATAGGGGAATACGTACAAGAATGGTGTATCGCTGTGGAGAGAGCGCAAGAAAACAGCGAACCTTGATATGGGGGGTGTCAAAACAAACCCAGTAAAAGCTGTCCTAAACTTAGGCTATCTTACCGAAGTTTTTTGTCATTTAGGGTCAAGGTCCTGTGTTTTTCTTTCCGCACCTAGGAGAGAAACCGCTGAGGAGAAATATATCGCTCAATGGATGTGGGTAGGTTGAGAGTTGGCTGAGAGATTATTCCGGCAGACAGAACTTAGAGATGGAGTAGGGTGAGAGTTGTACGAAGAAGAAAATAGAAGAAAATCACCAAGTCTAACGAACATGTTGATATGTTCGTTGGACTTGAGCGACTTCCTTTCGCATCTAGATAAGGTAGGAAAGGAAAGCAACGAGGCCACCCAGTTAGCAGTAACTAACCCTTCCACCAGCAGTTCTTACCTCAAGAACTGGAAAGAGTCTTCCCCACGGGAGTTGTAAGTGCCCAAAATGAGTAATAAAACCTGTAACAGCTACGGAGGTAAGTACCTAAGTTACCGAAGAAGTACCTAATGATGGCTCAAACAAGACTCCATGATTCACAGTTTGATGCCGAGCAACTAGGTACGTCCCAGTCCTGCAAAGTACCTTAGGTAGGTACCTAGTTACCAGACAAATGGGACAATGCAGCTGCTATGACCAAGTCCTCTACCATGTAGAATAAAAGTGCTAGGATTGTATGGATGCCACTCATACCACTGTAGAACTGTAGCTCTGCAGTATACCAGATAACGAATTTGGCATATGGCCATGGCTCAATGTATAAAGCTCTTTTGATCACATATGTAATTCCAAGCATGATGTTGCCTTAATTCATAGGTAACTTTTCTTCTGTCAAGCTGAGGTACCTTGAGCACAGCCTGACGTGTTCCTGTCTTCCATGGCACCTTTTAGGTAGCTGCACTGAGGTCCGGAAAGAATCTGTGAACGCAGTTTTAGAAAACGTTCACAAGATTCCAATGTTGAGGCAATAATAGAGGGGTTGGTCCGTACCGGATCGGTTCTATAAGTCAAAGTTGAGCCATTCCCTGGGGAAGTGGGATCAGAGAGTAACACTCCGAAGGTCGGACACAAGGAAGATATGGGGCTTGATTAGACCGGATCATTTCAGCTATAGATAATGTTATAAATGGTATTCTATGTCCTCTACTTCACCGAAGCTCTTTTGAGCAACGACGAATCTCGCTGCTGAACATCACCGCCTTCAATATCTGGTGTTGCATCTTGTTTCCTACCTCCCGCGGGTTTATCAATGGAGATCTTGACCCAACTTCTAATGCCCTTTTGTAGACTGAGGAAGAAATTGAAATGCATCAATGCTCATGATTTCCTAGCAATGGAAGGCTTAGAGCTATGATGGCCGTGATTGCGGATTCTCACTCTGACTTACGACGCGAGGGATTCCGTAGTCATAAGAACGGGCGATGTCAGTGGATGACAACTTAGGTCATACTCAGTCTAAGTTTATCTATGGCAATAAGCTTGAATTGATCATCCAGCCTCTTCTCTTGGATATCAGACTAGTGTCACTCGGCTTGATCATGCTGGTACTCGGAATACATGTCATGATCAAAGTAATTGTCTTGATCAAAGCCACGAAATTAGCCAGAATATTGCCAAAACGTGAGAGACTCGAATTAGGCTCATCCGCCATCACAGTGAAACGAGATTGAGCTTTACTTTGGGAGTAGAGAGAAGTCCCGAAATTGAAGGTATCATATCTCATTGTATAGGTAGGTAGGGTATGTAGCCAGCCACGCATTAAGTTTTAATATAGTTACTCCATTCATATAAATGGCATGGCCATTCAATAACCAAGATAAGGGAGACAGTAAAATTTGACCCAAGTGACATGAAGACTTGGCTAATGTCGGTATTCATTTAGAAGACCTTGGACTGTAAGGTCAGAAGTATCCTACCTCCCAAGGCCAAATTGACGCCTTTCATCTACCCAAGGTAAGAAGTTTTCGATCATGGTTTGTACGCATCACGCCTCTGATTCGGCTCTATCTACGCAATCTATCATTGGACTTTTCCATTCACAACCTTGAGATATTTTTACTTTACCCAAGGGCCTCAAGAAACATATAAAAGGGTTTGGCAGACCTGATTAATGAACCCACAGACTTCGACCTTTTCCTTCTCAAGCTGGTCCAGTACGACACTTCATTCGGAAACACCAAACATCAGTCGTTTACTATCCTCCAACCACGATCCTCAAGATGAGTGCACAGTTCAAGATCGCCGTCGTTGCACTTTCTGTATTGAGACGGTTGATAGGCATCTACGCGTACCACACCATTTCTCAAGCAGACAGGGGATCCAGGGACGCATGCATTGTTGGCATTTGCTCGAAATCCGTCCTACTTACTCGTTGAGCTGATGATCCTCGATTACATTATCCAGTGCCAGCCACACCCTCTGACACTTGGCCAATCCCCCGCATCTTTTACTACTTATTCCACAAGCAATGCATCATCCTCTATCTACAAGACTTGGTCGTTCGTCTCACGGTTAACGGGATGATCCGGGCATTGCGAAACAGGAGCTGGTCGCCATTTGTCAATACAAGTCGGCCACTGGACAAGATGACACGAAAGGAAATTGCAAAAGTCGTTATCTTCGACGAAGTTCTCCTCTGGGTCTTGCCTGTTTTATGTATTTCTAAACTCCCATCTCGTGTCGAGGGCGCCATAGAATAAGACGATAAGACAGAGAATAAGATGAAAGGCCAACCAAGCAACAAAATGATACTTTATGGCCGTCCTTAAGAGAAGAGTACGAGAGAAAATAAGATAGCTTCGGCAATATTAATACAAACTTTCTGCTTTCCCCCACTGTTGCAATTTCTTGAGAACGTCGACCTCAAATATGTTAGAGGCAAAATAAGCAGCAATGCTTTGTTGTAGCTTGTGGGCCATCATCTGGGAACTAAAGTTTCTGCGGTGCCCCAGGCTTTGCTAACCATTTCATGGCCGCAATGGTAACAGATCCAAGAGAGAGAATCCCTAGGAACTGAATGAAGCATTGCCTGTGAGATAGATAGTACCAGTCGCAAGCCATGTAAGTGAAGTGAGACGGCGTAGGCAAAGGAGGCTTGCAGCCGAAGTTTGAAGAAGAAATAGCTGCAAATCTGACCAGACTCCCTCAGCTGATCGACGACGTGACCGACCAGAGCAGATTTCCCAGTTGCAGGTCTGCCTTTGATCCATAACGTTCTGGCATCAGCTTCTTCACCGTCCCTCCATTTGTTGTAGTCGTCCTTGCTCGAAATCCACTCGCACGATCCAGGTATCCGAGATTCGCAAACATTTGCTAGATCATCGTCTGAACATATCGGAAACTTGGAGGTAATTCTTGAGCTTCTTGATCGTTTCATGCCTCTTCTCAGGAATTGCCGTAGTGATCTTGCTCGCTGTCGAGGCAAGCGGCAAAACGTGCAGCCAGCGCATTGTGTTCTGCATCTTGCTTGGCTAAGATGTATGCTTTCTTCATCACCAGTCCACCCATGCTGTGGCCGATAACGATGATGTGGGTTTTGGAGTTGGCAATACATGGCGCGATGCTAATGGCACCTAGGAATGACTTGCCGATGTGATGAACGTTCAAGCAGTCTTCCTTACCTTTCAAATAGTACGAGTCATACCCATGGATATGGATACGGACATTCCTGAATGCTGAGTCCTGGGAGAGCCAATCCTCAGGCCAGAAATGAGCCTGGTCTGCGACCGACTTGCTCCAGGTCTTTCTTGAATTGCCGCCCAATCCATGAACAAAGATGAGGTCGATCTCGGGCTCTGTTGGGCAACACAGAAGATTCAGTCCAAGGGGTCCCTTCTCGACCTTTGATTGCTCGTCTGAGGTTGTTGAAGTCTTGGACTGCGGCTTCGACAGGGGAAACAGGTTCCTCGGGGCTTTGGTCGAGTCGCGACTACTTGTGGAGTTGCTGGGATGCAGGTCAGGCTTTGGGCGCCGTTGCTTTCGAAAGAACTAATTGCTACAGTCAGCAAACGGATCGGGTCGGATCAGTTGACGCTTCTTAGATAGCCGTTTATTAGGTAGGAATGAGAGTTATGTTAACCATTGCAGCCCGTTAAACTTGATGTGCATCAGTGAGCGTGTGTGCGTGGGGCGTCAACTTTCGTTACTCGGACTGATGCAAAGGGTCGCGGCTCCATCCATCTGTACGCGGAGGGGCTAATGACCAAGTACGATACTCTAAGTGATGATTCCTAACAGGACTCTATCTGACGACAACAAACCTAACATGTAAGAATGTCCAACATCTCGCGTTCAAAGTCACGCCGTCAGCCTTTCCCATGGATGATCATCCGCCAATCAGATGACGACTGTAGCCGGCGATGCTCCCCATCACAGAACCAACAACCCCAAGATCCAGATACGAACCCATGTTTATCTTGGAAAATCACAGTCATTTTTCATCAAAGTCCTATCGAAGGCAATAGGCATGAACATGACAAAAGGGGGACTTCCATTCCATGAGCGCGATACATGGGGTCATACCAGAATTCGTCCCAAAGCCCATCGCTTGCGGCACCTACGAGGACATCCCAGATACACACTTCTTCCTTTGCGAGTTGCGAGAGATGACGGAGTACATGCTGTTGTATGGTTTAGCTCCCAGTTGTATTACAGGGTTCTTGACGTTATGAGAGATTTGGTTCAGAGATATGGATAGTAGAGACAAGCAACATACGTTACACTGCGTGATCTCGTCGGGCTTCAGATGCTTAGACTATATCTTATTGGCAGGCTTAAAACTGTTCCTTTCATCGTGTATTGGCCCCTCTACATCTAAGATTACTGAATTGTCTAGTTGAGGATGCAGTTTATACCCAACCTTGAACGTGCAACCTCATGAGTCTACGAGTCTGTTGCTATTGTGTTCTCTCCCACTTCAAGGCTCGCGGATTCCACTCTTCATGCTTCTCGTGCCCCATTGCGGTTCTCTCGTTTCTAGAGTTGACCACTCACTACTTCAATATGTCTCTGGCTAGCTCGTGGGGGATCTCAATCATCGGCTCTGAAGCTTAGCACGAAGCTACTCTTTATGAGCATCACCATCCACTCAGGTCGCATTATCGCATGTTCGGTTCCCCCAGAATGTCAGTAGGATCGAAAGGTTCATGTGGCAGAAGAGGCAAGATAACATTGCGAAACTCTAGTGGTATCATCTGAGGTTGTTCCTTCGTGAGTTAAAAGAGAAGACCGCACCCGTAAGCGTTATTACAAGGAATTGTTTTTTCTTTCTTTCTTATACTTCAGCTTGCCCTCTTCCCTGGCTTGCTTTTTGCAACAAACAAGGCAAGACATGACAGCTTTCCTCGGTATCTAACGAGTCAGGAGGACACAAGGGGGGGCAAGAAAACTTGAGGCCTCCATCCTAAATGCCAAAAATGCTAAGGTGAATTGGGAAAACCTTGGGCAAGAGCCAGTAGAGTCTTAGACTAGTTAGTCTGTTTGAAATCTAAGCTTAGGGTCAGAAGTTGTCTTGTTTCTCAATTGAGTTTTAATGCTAGCTGGATCACGTATAAAGAAAGATCTTGTAGTTATTATCGCTTTAACGCTCTGTGAGCGTATGTATATTGGTATTGGATGAAAAGAAGAAAAGTACTAATAGTTGGAACTTAATTTATAGTATCCTTTACTGGAATGGAATAAATAATGACCTCATTTTGTTGTATACCTTACTGGAAAGTTTTATACATTTTATAAAACCTTCTCTGAATCCCTTCACTACACTGGAGGTTCGCTAGCCTAAGCTTTAAAAATGTCTCTATTAGTGACTAACTCTTATTTGTATGAACCCTATTGACGTTTAAGCAAGGCGAGAATAAAGTATGAAAATTCTGTTTCTTACACAATGGTATGAATAGCATTCCTTTGCTTCTCGTCTTCACTCTTTGCCCTTTTCCTTTTTACCAAGAATCCCAGCATCGAACTCGAAAATCGGCAAGCTACGCATCTAGTATCAGCTCACCACTTCTTATACCGATATCCCCATTTCAAGAATAACAGCCATGGCTATAGAAGTACTCTGGATCCTCTTGGCTATACCCTACGGGTGCATTGTTAGGATGTTTACCGGTCCTATGCTACCTGCTACCAGCAATCTCGGCCTCGTAAGTCGCCTCGAGCAACCCTGTTTATAGATAGACGCTCTCAAGAGTCTTTTTATTTGCGATACTCGGGAGTGTGCTTATCGCGATCGAAAAGGGGCCACACTATCTATACTGGCCAAGCCTGAGTCTGAGGCTTTTTTCAGACTCCCTGATTTGCATGGCGGCTATGGCAGTTATTTGTCTCTTTGCTATAGTATATGGCAGACGCGGATCCCCTGAGGCCGAGGCTCGTGAGATTGAGAGGATAAACGATCTCTATCTTACTGTCGTTCAGTACTATTGGTATTAAATCTCATATAAGATGATATTCTTAGGAGTCAAATGCCAATCCAAAATCGGTATCGATTTTGTGGGCGACAATGTTTAACCGGGTTTGGACACTGGATACTGAAGTGGCCATAAAGGATCCTACACAACTCTTCTGCCTCTCCATCATCTCAACACCGGAAGTCGACTGCACCAGTTAAAAGATACACGCCGAAGACTACTACAAAGCTTCAGCAACAATGAGGATTCTCGGTACCAGTTCGTTGAAGCATCTCTTGATGCTTTCATTCTTTCCTTTCCTTTCCAGCTCAGCACGAACCACTTCATTCATGATCGTCATAAACACCGCAACCACCATATAGACAACTCTTCACTTCACTCTGATGAACTTGATGAACTATGATGAGATTTCAACACAAACTGTAGCAATTGGAACGAGAGTTGTGTCCCGGCCTTGACGTTGAGAACCTACTCCACTTCTCCGAGGCGGATCCCCGAAATTGCCGCTGTGGACGGAGGAAACAATGGATGAGTCTTCGGTGCTTGGTTGGGCTTAGCTTGAATGAGGAGCGCAGGTGTTATCAGTCTCGTACAGCAATTTCACGGCAGACACAACACCTACTAGACCATCCTTATCAATAAAGCACTGTATAATTGATGGAGTGGCAAATGCAAACAGTGTTTACTACCTGACGCACAAATATACCCACAAATCCTTGAACCAGGCAGATCTCGGGATCATGTTCCTTTTCCCGTTCCCATCCGCCATTTTCGCCTTCCCACCCCTAAATCATGTGCTGCAGCATTCATAAACCATCATGATAGATCGAGGAAAAGCTTGCCGATTCGCATTGCTACTAAAACTCAACGGGACCTTGACTTCGCGTCTTACGTGCCGTCTTCCCAGCAACTGGGGTGACCTTCTTGTCCTTCTTCGCAGCTTTCCCGTTCTCGTGCTTGCCATTTGGCGAAGTATTCTCAGTGGCGGTCGGCTCATCTGCGACGTCTTCTACGCGAGCTTTCTTCTCGGCACGCTCCTGCGACTCCGACTTCTCTGTCGCAGCGGGGTCGGATGCGCCGTTGGTAGCGACAGGAGGCTCCTCAGCCTTACGCTTTTCGCCTGCAGCCGCTTCGGCAACGCGGTTGACCTCAGGCTTACTGGCACCGTTGATGCCCGCTGGCTTGTCGTCGGCAGCATTGTCAGTCATCGGCACATCCTTTGGGGCGGAGACAGCAGGCGCCGATGTTGGAGCATCAGTGATGAACGCATTCTCGTCCTCGTTCTTTGGCGTTTCCTTTGGCTCTTCTTCGAGGCTGAGCACGGGTCGTGGAGTGCCGCCTGCGGGTGTCATGTTGTTGACGGGTGTCTCTGGCACAGACGCAACCTCGACGGGCGGCGGCGGCGCGCTGAGACCACCTGCTCCCTCAGTTGGCTTGGATTCTTCCGGCCTGGCGGGCTCCGAAGGAGCTGTCGCGGTGTCCAAAGTGGGAGCGCCGGCCTCGGCCTCGGCCTCGGGGGCCGTGGGTTCAGGCGCGCCGACTAGGGCATGTCAGCTCAGAGGTCCGGGTATAAGCGCAGTCTTGAGCCGCGGAGGTCGAAATAGCCATCGCGAACATGCCAATTGCGAAGCGCTGCATCAGACGCGGTGCAAACGAGGCCATTGAGACGGCTGGCGATGGGACATACCTTTGTCTATAGCTGGAGCGATTCCGTCTGACATGATGATGACGTAACAATTGGTGTCGCAAGTTGACTCTGGCTTATAAGCGTGTGTTTACGCGACACGGCGAAGTCAATGATGGACACGAGAGATATTTGCGATAATTTCTGAGGCTACAAGAGTGAGGAAGCTTCAGAATGTTGATGTAGGAAGGAGGTCAAGGTCGGGGAACGAGACACGAAGAAGGGGAGTGACGTTGGCAGAGAAAGGCACGAGGCAAGTCACGACGGTTGGTTCCACAAAGCCATGACCATCCACAGCTACCTTACCTATAGTACAGTCAGTACCTTGCCCAGAAACAGGAGCAGCATGGACAGACAGAGAGAAGCCAGAAGCAAATTGGTAAGGCATGGGTAGCTCCGAGGCCGAGGCGGAGGGCGCATAAACAGCATTCAGGTTCCTCACCCGCGGAGAACGAGCGACGGGATACTTGGACGGAATGAGCAAGGGAATTGGAAGAGGAGAAGGCATAGCACGCATTAGGCCAAGGAAAAGCGCTCTTTCGTCACTCGACTGCGACTCTGTGGACTGTGAAGTTAGCCCCAGGAACACCCACCCGTACTTGACGGTGTGAACTCTCTAGATCGGGACGGACTTGGTCGTCGTCTCGGATTGGCTTTGGGTCTCGGGGTCAAGGATCCCAGTCCCCAGTCCTTTTGCTTCCCAAGCTGCATTTGCGTGCTTTGCGGGGAACAAGAGGGAGCTTTGGTGGGTCGGGAGCTCTTCGAAGGAACCACAAGCTTCAAATTGTAAGCCACCGATCTGGGAAGACAGAGGACTTGAGGTGTGGACCGCCGGAACCAGTGAGACACAGCGTGGGCTTAGTACTCTGTACCGGCACTTGGTTTTGCTGGGGAAGTGGACGCGAGGTCGGCGGAGAGGAAGAGACGGCGGCTCTGTGTTCAGTGTCAGACGGTAAATGTCCAGTGACGTAAGGAAACGTTCTTGTTCAACAGCATTAAGCCGTGGTTGATATTGATCAAGTCGGCCGATGACGCAACAAAAAGACCTCAAGTGACCAGCCAGCGAAGCCTCTGCTGTCTCAAAAGCTGACCGGCATGACGCAGAATTGACAATCGCAAGCCCTGCAACCGACCTGCAAGTCATGTCATGGGCCAAAATCGATCCATGTTAGAAGATCGGCATCGGCCAAATTAGAGCCTGTACCTCACCAGCCACAGCAGGTCGCGCACAGCCACACCCAATTCAGGGGCAGCCATCGTGGGCTTAGTCACCCCTGTCCATCCCCAATCGCCAGCTTCAAGGTGTCCCCCTTAGAGTGGCTTGACGCGAATGAACGCGATCCCCCAAGATTTCCATGCTCGTTTTATCGTTCGCGATCGAACTTTGATCTTTCTTCTCTTAGGTCGCCTTCTCAGTTAATATCCTTCTTCGAAACGATATCCCCATTTAATCGCCCGCCATGGCCACAACTAAGAACAAGTACTCGGTTATCTTGCCAACCTACAATGAGCGCAAGAACCTGCCCATCATTACCTGGTTGTTGAACCGCACCTTTACTGAGAGGTTAGTACCTTCTTCCATGCAGATTTGACGGGCGAAAAGCTAACCCGAATAGCAACCTCGATTGGGAACTCATCATCGTCGACGACGGCTCCCCCGATGGAACCCAAGAAGTTGCCCAGCAGCTCGTCAAGGTCTACTCCCCCCACGTTGTCCTCAAGCCCCGCGCTGGCAAGCTCGGTCTCGGAACAGCCTATGTCCACGGTCTCAAGTTCGTCACTGGCAACTTCGTTATCATCATGGACGCCGACTTCTCCCACCACCCCAAGTTCATCCCCGAGATGGTCGCTCTCCAGGCCAAGGGCAACTACGACATCGTCACGGGTACTCGCTACGCTGGAAACGGTGGTGTCTTTGGTTGGGATCTCAAGCGCAAGTTCGTCAGCCGTGGCGCCAACTTGTTCGCCGACACTGTCCTCCGCCCTGGCGTGAGTGACCTCACAGGCAGCTTCCGACTTTACAAGCGTGCTGCGCTGGAGAAGGCTATCGCTAGCACTGAGAGCAAGGGATACAGTTTCCAGATGGAGCTTATGGTGCGTGCGAAGGCTATGGGATGCACCGTCGCTGAGGTTCCCATCTCTTTCGTCGATCGTCTTTACGGAGAGAGCAAGCTCGGTGGTGATGAGATTGTTCAATATGCCCAGGGTGTCTTCAACCTGTGGCTCAAGGTCTGAGAATGGAAACGACAAGCACAAAAGGGACACATCTTGTTGGATGGGGGCGTTTGGGGAAGTATAGTACCGTTTAATCTAACACCACGTTTCTTCGTCCATTGATGCCCTCCTCGACTGGCACCGGAGTCCTATCTAACTCGCCGCCTGGATATGCTCTACATATTGCGACCTCCAGTGACCATGATGGTCTGGCCTGACACATACGAAAATAATGGACTCGCCACAGCCAGAACAGCGCTCGCAGCCTCAGTCGCAGTACCAGGTCTCCTCAGTGGAATGTCTGCATGGGCATTATCCCCCGCCGCCTCCTTCTGCTTTGTTGGAATGCCCAGTGCAATTTTCTCACCATCTGGCCCAGTAACAAACGCACCATCTTCCTTGGCCGCCGTCAGTCTGGTGAGAATATGTCCAAAGGCAATAGTATTCGCTCTCACGCCGAAGGAGGGACCCCACTCCTTTGCAATTGTCTTTGTGAAGCCTGTGATGCCTGCCTTTGCAAGAGAATAGTTGAGCTGTCCTGCATTGCCGTGCACTCCAGATGTAGACGAGATGTTGACGATGCAGCGAGGGGCGCCATCGCGTACACGGAAATAAGGCGCTGCTGCGCGGACGAGAGTGAAAGGGGCAGTACAGTGAAGAGCGAGGATAGTGTCCCATTGCTTGTCTGTCATCTTGTGAATGACACCGTCCCAAGTGTAGCCGGCGTTGTTGACGATGATATTGATCTTTCCGCCGCCAAAGTCTGCAGCCTTCTTGACCAGATCATTGACATAATCTGCCTTGAGAATGTCTCCGGGCACAGCTACAGCCTGGCCGCCATTCTTGTTGATGTCATCAGCAACAGCCTTGGACTTTTCTATCTCGAGCTACAGTTAGACATCAATGTTTTGTGAGCACAGGATGAGGCCACTAACCCGCGTCGATATCTGCAACAACAACTTTCGCGCCCTCTTTGGCGAAGAGTCTTGCAGCTTCTGCGCCGATTCCTTGGCCGCTGCCTGTGACGATAGCTACCTGGCCAGCGAGTAGACCTTTGGGGTAGTCGAGATGACCCGCGAGTTGACTAACACGGTCCGACATGTTGATTTACTGTGTAAGTTGATGTGCTATTTGGTCACTCAGGTAAATTATTGGAATAATGAACGGGACCTTAAATCATGGACATTTTCCCCGGATTCAGGTCCTTTAATGAGCCCGGGGATCGACGAGATCCAACGTATTTGAGCCGAGGCTCAGTGGCGGTCGGTATGTGGGGTAGCTCCGGCCTCGACGGGGGATGACCTCAAGGGACAAAAAGATCCTGACCTTTATGTTGGTTGTCAAAAATATTTAGTCTAAGGATTTTTATGCATTCAGCCTGCAATGAAAATGCCTAAGACACTCTTGGATCATCTGAGTATTTCTTCACCTTAAAAGCAGGTCCTAGATCTTTTTGGCCTCTCCTCCCAAAGACATGATACATCAGCCTTGATGATAATACCTTGGTTGAATTTCGGTATCATCTGTACAGATATATCATTTCGCCACCGAGATAGAGGCGGTCGACATCTCAACGAATCGGTATACTGAGAGTCCTGCTTTGGCTGATACATCTTCTCTGCAATGTACAAGCTGTACCATGCCCCCCAATTACACTTCGTGATGAAGCTTTCTAGGTTTACACACTTTCTTGTCTTCAGATTTCATATAGAAAGGCCAAAACTTCAATTTAGTGCTCACCACAGTAAAGACCATATAAATTCTTGTAAGCTTTAGGACCCTTTGTTCCAAGTTCATCAACCCGGACCCCTCCTCGAAGCAATCTATCCATCATGTCCACAAACTCCAGCAGCCCTAGCCTGCTGGGACTTCCGGTTGAGGTTCTTATGTGCATCCTCGATCACGCAGAACTTTGCGACTTGTACTGGCTCTCACAAACCTGCAAGACCATGCGACGCCTGGCAAAGAGGGACTTCCGCACCATGGTCAACACCAATGCTGAAGACAAGGCAGAGTTCTTGCTTGGTCTCGCATACGTGCTACCAGACCACTACTTATGCGAGAAGCACTGCATGCTTCCATACTGTTAGCCGCTGTGCCCCCTTAGTAATGTCTCCTCACTGCTGGGAACACTCGGTCAATCATCGGCGCATCTGTGTGGCCGGTTATGACTTACAATACCAGCACGTTCAACTGGCGTTGAAATACAACCGCCTTGGGGGATCTTATAGAGATGCACTTGCACCGCTCATGCGGCCTCATTACCAATCATGCTCCAGCGCCCCTTTGGGACCAGATATACACTTGTCTGCCACGCCCGAGATCAAGATTGGCCGATTTCTCCTGCATGAAGAATGGATACTCGAGGCTCACTGCATCCCATCTTGCTACTTTACGGACGTCTACAACCCTATCTGCAACCATATGGACCTTTTGGGTTGCAGACCGCGCAATAATCTCCTTCAGGGGTTCCATGGTGCAACATGGGTTTTGATGCGCCATGCGACGCCGCTGGAGAATCAGGAAATGGAAGGAAGCTGCCATGATTCTTGCAAAACATGCTCGACGAGTTTCGTCTTCAGTGTCCCCGGGGCAAATCCCCAGGGCAAACGGAGTTGTTTCAAATACAGCGCACGACTACGGTTCATTCCATTCACTGGATGAGTGGAAGAGACGCAGTTGGGAATAACCCGTAGTTCGGAGAACAAGCACGTGGGACTTTGGTTTCGTTGAAGACGATACGGGAGAGTTTGAGGAGGTGATTTTGAACAATGATTGATCCCTTGGCTTTGGAATATTGGTTGGCACATTTCAGAAAAGATGCCTAAAAGACGTAAGAAAATTTCGGACCCTATTCCAAGTCATAAAATGACTTGGGCAAGTTTGGTTCGTCTTTGCAGGCATTTAGACCAGCCAACTTTTGTACAGTGTTTTAAGTATCATCAGCTTCTTGCTCCCGGGAGCCTGTCTATCTCGGTACCAGTAAATATATATCTGTTCAGATTATACAACTATAGCTTGAAATCGCTGTTTGTCTTTTCCCAGCCTGCAGTCGAAGCTTCCAGGCCAGCGACCCTCTCTGCAAGCTTCAGCTTCAGGTTCTTATGCCTCTCTGTACACAGCTCGTACATAGTCGATAGGTTGAATAACAGCGTATGAGATGATGAGCCAGATTCCACAAGGCCCTCCAATATTGCGCGTCCCTAAGAAAGTTTAGTACACTAGTCATCGCATGTATCACAGATGAACATACCTCCTGTATCCGCCCAAGATACAACAAGCACACGGCTGTGTTGACGCCGACCATCTCGTCGTCTAGACTTTCTCTCAGTTCCTTCCACGCTTCAAGGGCTGTCTCGTACTCTGCGTCGGCCATGTCACAGAGTGCCAGGATTAGCTTCTCGACGTTTTCGTCGTTCTCCATGGCTTGACGAGCGCAGGACCTTGCACTTTCCACGTCTCCTAGATGAAGCCACAGAAGTGCTTTGGTGAGTGCCATCTTGCCATCACCTCGGTCCCGTAGGGTGCTGAGGTGATGCGCTGCACCTGTCAGGTCTTCGAGCTCGATCAGAGCTCCGGCAACCTGGATGCCAATATCGTAAAGACGAGCTTTCCAAAGTTCCCTTGCGAAGTTGTCGTGCTGGGATGCTGCCTTGCTAATACGATCACGAGCTTCGCGAGCCAGGTCGTGATAACTCATGACGGCTCGGCGATAATCGCCGAAGCCAAGCGACTGAAGACGTACATTAAGAACTCTTAGTTCCCAAGGTACTAGGTGCTCTCCAGTGGCTTCGTCTACATACCTCCTGATGTCGTTGAGATCTTCCAAGGCTTTGACCTCCTGGGCAGCCAAGGAAGTCGCATCGATCAGGGTAAGACATGCCAAACGGGTGTAAAGAAGCTCAAATATCCTCTTGGAATCCGTGGGGTTGATTCCCCCACCAGCTCCAGAGCCTGTGAGTTCTTGAACGGCAGCTATAGCCGCCGCTCTGAAGTGGCCGCTGGCAAGGAGCTCCTCAATGGGAGCCTCAGGATCGGGCTGCTTCTGTGGGTTACGAAATGCGACAGGGACGTTGAGAGGCGTCAGAGGGTGATAAATCTCTGGCCTTAGAAGAGATGAAAAGTCTTTGGGTCTAGCCTCTCCCAGTTGCGAGACTGGAGTCGCTGTAGATGAGCGCGGATGTGGCGGTGATATCCTATTGCGATGCGTAATCACTCGCTGAGGGGTCGTCGCTTGTTGAGGTGACAATAACAGGTCACTGCGGCTTAGGTGTCAACCGCGGGTCGTGGTCTCACCGATAAAGACTTTACTCACTCATCAAGATCGAGAGGTCCTTTCGTAGAGGATCTCGGTCGGGCTGGGACAGAGTTAGCAGTGTTGCACCGGTGTCGCTCATGTTAACGATGCTCGTTTGGAGACATGAGAGGCCCCGCTGATGCGTCAACGTCGCCCACGGGGAATCATTCTAAGGCGTACTCTTGGTAATGGACTTATTTCTGGAGTGCCCTTGACTCCCCGTTCTTTGCGGTTCACTCATGGCCTCGTATATGATGAATTATCGATACCCTTTGATGAAGGGAAGCCTGTGATGTTGCTGTATCATAGTGTGTTCGGATAATCACCGGGAAATACCTTGCAACGACAACAGTTCACGACTTGACCTTGGCAAGTCGTGAGAACTCACATGCAGCCAATTCGAAAGTTCATAAGCGAAAAGGTGCACAATTGCTAAGCCTACCTTATCCAAACTGTTCGACTGTAGCAAACCACCCACGCGTTAGAGCTTAGCAATTGCCAACAAAACTACCTATCTATCTACCGTGTCTAAAGAGGGGAGGAAAGAAAACTCAGGACTTGGATCCCAAATGACAAAAAGACTTGGGTAATCACTTACGATACCCTTTTTTGAGTTTATTCTGATGCCCTATACTAAGGTCTAACGTTAACTTGCTCTCCGGGGCGTATCCCTCCGCTAAACTCCCAAGCTCTGATCATTTGCCCAAGGCGGGCCAACCAAGCAATCTATCCTACAATGCTGCAATCACACGCGCTCTGATAAGCTATTCTGTTGCCGCAAAGTAGAAAAAACAAACGCTCCGGAATCAGTGGTATTTGCGGTTCTTACACCCTTTGACACGCGAAGTAAACCCAACATTGGCCAGGCTGAAACAGTACAAACAGAGACCCTTTGCTTTGACTTCGTTCGTGAGCTTCTGAACACGTTGTTCTTCGATTGCCACTGACAAAGATTAGTTTTTGTTTAACACGAATGGCACGACCCTCCCAAGCAACTGATCATATGCTGGAAGAAGGGCAAGTTTGACAATTGGTGGATGGCTTACAGCAGAGTCGAAGCCCAAGCTCCTTGTCGGGCATGCCCGCGACGTAGCTCAAGTGGGAAGGCTGAAGCTGCCTGACGAGTTTCCTGCTAAAGGTAAAGAAAGCATCGGGGTTTTGCATCCAGTAGGCAGCAGTTGCGAGTTGCCACGTCTCCTCGGGGTCATCTGCCCAAGCATACTTCGCGAACCAATACACCGAAGCAAAGGTAAATCGCGAAACCAAATCGTACTTATCAGCGAGAATCGATATCTTCTGGATATCTTCGGGGTCGCAGTCTTGCGTCGAAGGGTTGGACCCGTGGAGCACGAGGATCGTGTTGTCAAAAGCGAGAGGATCGTCATCGGGCAGCTCGAGAACCATTTCGGGATCTCCAGGCTGTCGATTGCGCAAGCGCTCACCTTCTTCGAAGTTCGGCCCAAACATTACTTCGAATACAGGCGAGATCTCACACAGGAAGGCTGACGCAACTCTGAGGAGAGTTCTGTGGGGACCAACGGCGAGTATTAAATCGCCGCCTGGGATCAAGTCCCGGACAAATCTGTGCTGGGCCACAGTCTCGCTGGTCTCTTCTGGGCTCGACATGACTGACTGATCAGGGGTAAGATCCATTTCAGACCAAGCGTAGCGGGCACCTTGCAAATACGAAGAAACGGGGGTGTGTGTGTTGCTTGGTGCAGCAAAAGGTTCAATTGGGCTCATGTCTTTGGAGTCTGGAAGAGGAGAAGGCTGCTTGCCAAAGTGGTAGGCCACTTTCCAGCCAAACCAAGGACACGGTCTTATAATTGGTAATTGGGTGGACTGCCCGGAGGGGGTGATTCATGAACATCGCCGACCTCATCGTCGTAGCATCACTTGCTTACATGCTCTATGCTTCAGCCTCGACAAGACGAGAACCGTGAAAATGTGCGACAATTGACAAACGCATCTCAAAAAGCTTAAACATGTCAAAGTTCAGATCCAAGTCAATTTTATTTGACACGATCTCATTTCCCCAGATTCGGGGAGTCTATTTCGAAGCATATGCCCGCCTTCCGGAAGTCTCGTACTTGGGTAACCTCAGTGATAAGGTACCGCGCGACCAACTGTTGACTCTGATAGGCCTCTCGCGTTCGCAGTGGCTATCTGTGTATCGGAGCAGCAAATGGGTGGCATTTCTTTTGACTTTTCTTTTGACTTTTCTTTTGACTTTTC
>VYWZ01000495.1:0-20677 GCA_008711595.1 Fusarium xyrophilum | reverse complement strand
CCCCCCCCCCCCCCCCAGCAATAGCCAAGTAAAGCTCTCTTTAAAGTCTAGAAGCCAAAGGCACCTCAGGGACCTTGGAATGACAGGGGTCGAGGTGCCGGTTACAGCGCTCACAGCTCTAGCCTCCAGGTCACCCCCGCCCAGAAACCTCCACTTACGCCACCATGCCGCGCGCGTCTCTCTTTGTCCCTCCCCCTCTCATCAGCCATTGCCATGCCATGACATGTTGTTGATTCGAATGCATTGTCTTTTGTCGTCACTAGTAGAGAATCGATAACCTTTGTAACTTTTATGATCGACTCTCTTCCCAGTCCCATCGCCAAGAAGAGAGAGAGTTTACAGATTATACCTTTTCCCTTTGTGAGATCGATCTATCACTGAACCTAACCGATTTGACTTTGCAGTCAGGCCAGCCACACTGACATCAACTTTCCTTATTACACTCACTCGCTGGCAACAACTGATACTGACCTTCTTCTGGCTCTTCTTGTTACTTGAGCCTCTCATCATAAAGCAAAGCCCCGACCTAGGCCATGCCATAATTTTCTCTCACTCACCTTTCCCCCCGTCTCCCAAGGTTCCCATCGAGGCTTCACTTCCTTTCCTCCATCCTCTTCTCCAAAAACAAAAAGAGAGTGACCAGCCAACAAACGGATGATCGGCCTAGACCAGAGGTGACTGCTTTGGCTTATGTGACTTGTTATATCTCCGAGTGACCCCAAGCCGAAGCCCAAACCGAAACCCCAAGGTCACCTCACTCACACCTCAGCTCACCAACACCAACCTCTCGTTCTCTCTCTTTTATCCTCCTCCTCCTCCTTCTTCCTTTCGCTCTCTCCTATCCTCGTCTCCATTCACCTATTTTGGAGACTTTGTTTTTGTACAGTCGCTCAAAATGCGTCCCTCGCGCGTTTTTGTTCTTATACTCTTTATCGCAGCCTCTCTCCTCCTCTTCTGTCGCGCTATATCATCCTCGCTTCGTACCGCCTACGCCGATTACCCCGCTGGTAACTTCAGGTCTAGGCAGAAGACTGACTCCAAATCGTCTCAGTCTCGGTCCCATGATGATGATGATTCAGAAAAGTCTCCAAAGTCCGTTTGGAATTCCATGTACTACGACACCCCATTCTCATTATTTCCACCAAATGCTGCCATCAGCTTGACCGACGACAACAGCGCTTCCTTTGCCGCCCGTCCCGCGGCTTTCGGTCCCAGGCTCGCCATGCGAGGTCTAAGTGGGCAGTTATGGGTGGGCAGTGGTTTCGCAGAGGATGCTCTTATACATGGTACCGGCGAATTGGGCTGCAGCGACACGCCAGGTTGGAATGAGAGAGCAGAGGCCATTGCTCTGCACAAGGCCTTGAGGGCTGCTGTCCCTTCTATTTCGACTTCCAGGTCCAGCACTTCTGTCCGTGCTGCTAAACGAAGCCGAGTCGTTATCTCTGACGCTGGCAATGGTCACACCACCTCCAGCCATGTCTCTATCACGCATGGCCATTCCGAAATCGACGGCAAAGTGGCGCTACTAATGCGAGGCGGTTGCGGTTTTCTCGACAAAGTAATGTGGGCGCAGCGAAGAGGCGCTCTCGCCGTCATTGTTGGCGATAATCAGAAAGGCGGCCTTCTTATCCAGATGTTTGCGCATGGCCCAGAGGTCGATAATGTCACTATTCCATCCGTTTTCACTGCTCGCACGACCGCGCAGTTACTGTCTGCGCTAACGCGCCCAGGCAGCTTCATTGAAGATACATTAGACAACCAAGGCAATCCTGTTCTTGGAGTTCAGAGAGGTCCCAAGTCTAGGAAGCACAGTGAACAAGGCGTCGAGTCCACGATTACCGCCTCCACCCACGATAGACGATCTGCCGACGACAGCGACAGCCAAATTGAAGAACAATCTACCAAGACAGCCAACAAAAAGCGAAAGACAGCGCCGAGATATTCCAGGAAAACATTCACCAAGAAGAACAAGGTCGTCAGAGGATCATCCAAAGAAATTCGAAGCCCCCTCTTATCTGAGGATAATTACGACGATTGGAGGCATCCTGGATCCAGAAGGTTTAAACCTATAATTCCATCCAAGGCTTCCCTTTTTCGTCATCGCACGAGCGACGACGACCCTGAACCCGATGAGGAAGAAATCCTGGATGAATTCTTGACAGAGGATGATGATAACGTTCTTGACTTTTCCCACGAACGGGGCGATGAAGGACATGATGAGCCTGACGAAGCCGATGATGACGAACACGATGGACTCTGGGTCACCATCACCCCCGCGAGTAATGCTGGCCCGTTTTTCGATACGCTTCTCGTACTGGTCGTCAGCCCGCTAGTCACTTTGACTTTCGTATACGCACTTTTGATTTTTCGCGCTAGAATCAGCGGAAGGCGCTGGAGAGCTCCGAAATCAGTCGTTGAACGCCTGCCCGTGCGCACGTTCCATACAGTCGCTCCCTCGCCGCCTTTGACACCGAGAACTCCTTCACCGTCCGCTCCGACACCAACCACTCCTCTACTACAGGAATCTCCCTCACGGCCACGACCTCGGTCGAGGGGCTCAACGGGTACTCCCGAAGAAGAAACGCGATCTAGTGACGCCATACCAACACCTTCGAACCCAACTAGGAACAATGCTCGATCAGAGCGCGAGAAGGGCTCTGGTGGGTTTTCTGCTGAGTGGAAAAAGTATATGGGACGTCAAGTCGAATGTGTGGTGTGTCTTGAAGAATACGTCGATGGTGTGAGCCAGGTCATGAGCCTCCCATGCGGTCACGAGTTTCACGTAGAGTGCATGTAAGTTCTCCAGATACATGCTTGTACGCAAGTCTCAATTACTAACAGTTTATAGAACTCCCTGGTTGACGACTCGCCGACGAACTTGCCCCATCTGCAAGGGCGACGTAGTTCGATCCCTTGCCCATGGCTCATCATCTGAGCCGCATTACGAACCATATCGTGACGATGCCAGTGATGACGACGATGACGATGACGATGGAACTATTGCGGAGGGCTCTGGCGCTCGTTCTGACGACCGTGAATCCGATCTTGAACAAGGGCTGCTTACCAGCGAAGGGCGAACTTCGCGATGGAGTCGACACGACGGTTGGCTCAGTATTTTCTCCAGTGGCATTGGCAGGACCAGGTCTCTCCCTCCCGAGGACCGCAACCGATGATGCTATAGACACCCTGCTTGTTATGGGCGGCGAGCCATATGACATGGCGTTTTGTTTGTATACGTTTGGAGTTTTCTGGTTATTATCCGGCGCAATGGTGGATAGCTAGCGCACTGGGATACAGAGCACAGCATGGATTGCCAGGACTTTAGAATATCACATATCTGAATTTGGTTATAGTCAACGGGTTGCGCATGATTGGTGTCAAAGACACCTGCGCTGGGACAGGAATAAATATGGTATACCCTCATGGTCGGCTGTTGCATGTATTTTACGGACCACCATGAATTATTAGCAATTCGCCTCGCTTCTTCGTTTCCCTATTGTTTTGTGGGGGTACACATTTGCAGGGGTTGAGATAATGCTGAACGCCGGATAAATACCATTGTCTATTTTTATCATTACATACATGACCGAATTGTTTTTTCAAATGACCCTTGCCCTGTACTCTCAGATGTAACCCTTGAGAATGGCGGCCTCTGCATTCAATATCGATGAACCAGCGGCACCAATAACGGCTGAAACGGTCAGTGTGAGACAAGCCCTCAGAGGGGAAGATGGAAGACTCACTGTTGTGGCTCAGGGCTGTAAACTTGATGTCAAAAATGCCAGCCTCATCCTCGCGAACACGGCCGACGCTGACAGTGTATCCACGGCCAAGGTCGCGGTCCAGACGGGGCTGAGGACGGTCAGGCTCATCGTCACTAAAGACCTTGATAGCGGGCTCAGGTGCAGAAGGGCATCCGAGAGCCTGGGCCTCGCTCTTGTAATCCCGAAGAGCCTTGCGAACCTCCTCAGCTGAAGGAGCAGGCTGACGCTCGAAGCTCAAACTAACACATGCAGTGTGGCCGTCCATGACTGGAACGCGGTTACAGGTGGCGGAGACACGAAGACCCTCTTGCTCAATGAAAGCAGTACCCTTGTCATCAAGGCGACCGAGAATCTTGCGAGCTTCAGTCTCGAGCTTGTCCTCCTCGCCAGAGATGAAGGGGACAATGTTGTCGATGATGTCCATGCTGGAGACTCCAGGGTAGCCAGCGCCCGAAACGGCCTGCAGAGTAACGATGGAGACGGTAGAGATGGGTCCGAAAGCAGCCTGGAGAGCGGCGAAGGGAATGACGAGACCAATGACAGCGCAGTTGGAGTTGCACACAAGGAAGCCCTTGTTGAGAGAGCGGACAGAGCGCTGATGAGGGATAAGGTCGAGATGGGGGAGGTTGACAGTGGGAACGACGAGAGGCACGAGAGGATCGCGACGGTAGTTCTTTGCGTTGGAGAAGACAGGAATATCGGCCTTGATGAACTCGAGCTCTGTGCAGACATGAAGTTAGTGACATCAATTATTGCCGATACGTGATAGAGAGGGATATACCGATATCGCCAGCGACGTCAGAGTCAAGACCACTAAAGACAACATCACAGTCCTTGAACTGCTCAGCCCTGCATTCTCTCACGACCATCTCGGCAACATCGCCCATGGGGGCGGCCTGCTTCCATCGTACGGCATCCTTGTACTTCTTGCCGGCGGAACGAGATGAGGCGCCGATGGCGTGGAGGGTGAGGCATGGATGCTGAGCAAGGAGGAGGATGAAGCGCTGACCTACAGAGCCAGTGGCACCGAGGACACCTGTAGATGGATCAGTATTGATGCTAAATACGGATGTAGACGTGGGCATGGAAAGGAAAGTGGTGCGAAATCGGACGGAGGGGGAGTGTTGAGGGCGACGTACCGCACTTCTTGGTAGGGAATTGAGAGGCCATCGTCGGTGTATGTTCATTACAGAATCAATGAGAGACTCTTGACGGCGAAGAGACCAAGAGAGTCAGCCAAAGATAAGGTATAGTAAGTTGGGAGGTTGCTGGTGTTTAAATTTTGGCGTCGAGGCGAGTGAGTCTTAATGAAAGTACGGATACCGAGTAGTATATCACCCCGCCAAACTTCCGACCCCGTCATCGGAGCCGAGTCGCCGAATTTCAACAGGTGTAGCCCCACTATGGCATGAGAATGCTCTCTCTCATGGGTCGAGTTTATCGTCGAATAAGAGGCTTCAGGTTTTCAATTGGTCGCATCTATAACGTTTGACGATAGGTGAAACACGTCATTAAAAAAGACTCATTGAACTGATAAGTAAGAAAGACCCTCGGAAGAGTCATAATTCGACCCGAAGCATTATGTCATGCACCTCTATCCCGAGAATGTCCCAGTATGAATTGTGGGCTTGTTCAAGCTTCACCCTTTCTTCATGTAACAAGTTTCTCGAATGCAATGCAAAAGAATGAATGAAACGCCAGTTCATGCACATTAGAACCTCCAAGAAACCCCCCTTCGTCCATCTCAAAACTTGATTGCCATATCCTGTCCTACTTGTCTTGTCGGACGCGATCTAAGGCTCGATTGCGCTCTCTCGTTCATCGTTGGCGTAAATCCGGAACTGGACGAAGATGATGAGATCCTCAGCAATGGTGCCCAGAGAGCCAAGCAACCAAGGAAGCGCGTTCAGCAAGTACTTCTTGTCTTGGGAGTAGGCTACCAGGCTGATGCCATAAGCGAGGTTTCCGCTCATTGAGAGCATGAAGAAAAGCAATGCGAGACCTGCAGATTATTAGTCTCATCCATTGATTACAAGCATGGATCAACATACCCTCGCATGACTTCTCCCGGTGGTTCTTGATGATTTGGGGGATTCGAGCACAGAGATAGAGCGCTGCGCTGATGTAACCCAGAATAAGTCCAGCAAGCTCCATTGGGCCCTGGGCCTCCTCAGGCGCATCGGGGGTACCAGGGTCACCGCTCTCCCAGGCACCGACCTTGTACGAGACAAACCAGCCAGCGAACCCAATGACGTATACAGCGAGCAGGCTCAGGGTGTTGTGAAGCCAAGGCTTGCTATCGGGGGTCTCGTCTTCGCCGGTCACAATCTTCCTCAATGGGTCCATCGAGGACTCGGTATGTGTCGCACGGCGGCGCTGAGACCCAGGGAGGCCAAAAGAAGAGCTTCGTCTACGGGATCCGTTGATCAGAGGAGACTCTTCTGTAGGATCGCTTGACCGACGTTCCCCGGCGCGACTCGCTCGGCGGGCATTGAGAGCATTGTAGTAGACGGCCTGGCCGATGAGGACGATATCGGCAATGCAGAAGTATCCTGCTAGGGCAACTGCAGTGGGAGCTAGGTGGGTGAACAAGGCTCCTAGAAGGCAGTTAGCCAAACTGAAGACAAATTTTGATTTTGGGGGAGTTGGGTAGGGATGAGGACTAACCGATGAGGTTTGTGATGTCGCCCGAGAGCCAGACGACCAGAAAGGCCATACTAAGGCCATCGGCGCTCTTGGCCTTGTAATTGGCGAACAATTGGGGTAGCTGCAGAGCATCGTTAGCCAAGATGGGGGAGGAATCAAGGTTTTGCGCATGCAATGCAGTTGAGGTGGTGGATGTGAACGTGAATGCGAATGCGAATGCAATGCAATGCAACACAGGGATGCACGAGTGAGAGAAGAGAGAGGGACGTACGAGGAGACATATCCAAGAGGTCAAGCTGATGCTACCAAAAATGCCCGACAGAGCCAACGTGACCGGTAACGCATGCGCCGCAGCGGCGATTGAGGTTGAAGCCAGCAGCGGCATCGTCGTCGTTTTCCAGGGGAGTTGAAGAGGGTGGAATCGAGAAGCAGAATGAGAATGAGAAGAGGTTTAGATAAGGTAGATCAGATCAAGTAGAAGAGGACGAGGGTGGTGCGACAAAGGTGGGTATCACGAGGGCAGCCAGCGACAAAGAGAGATCGAGTGCAGGAGGCAAGTAAATGAATGTAGATCAAACTCCAGAAGAGGCTCTGTTCTGGTTCAGAGTTTACTCGGAACTGGTCAAAGATTCAGAGTTTGTTCTTCTAGTTGTAGTATGGAGACAAGAAAGAGTAAGATGGAGTAAAAATATTTCAATAAGCAACAAAAGTTTAGTGTTCCACGATCAACGGTGAACTATACCAAACCCAGGTAAAGCAAAGCAAAGCAAAGCAAAGCAAAGCAAAGCAAAGCAAAGCAAAGCAAAGCAAAGCAAAGCAAAGCAAAGCACTGCAAAGCACTGCAAAGCACTGCAGACACAGACACAGACACAGACACAGACACAATACTCAGATAAGAGATCCCCATGGGAGGTCGGCCCCGTTGTCGGGTTCAGTAGTGGAGGTCTTATCGATCCGTTTGGTAACTGGTCATCATGTATTGGCCAGTTGAGGAGCGCTTATCGTTCAAAGTGACGCACTGGGCTTGGAGATCTTGTGAGCTAAAATATGGAGAACTCGCAGGCATTCCAAGCCGCGTGAAGTCTTTTTGTGTGAGCCTGTCCTGAGAGGGAGGGTGAGGTGAGGTGAGTTTGTGAGATGCAGGGTCTATCTGCTCCGATAAGAGGCCGATTGACCCTTATCATGACAGTACTATCCATCCTGGATAGTGCAAGCACTTGTTGTAAACACATGATACCTTATTGAAAACTCATGCAGTAACCTCTGGTCTAGATTAGCAGGTACTTTGCATAAATCTACTGCTTTTGTGATAAAACTATCGACCTCAGCTCCTCAGACTACAGCTGCCCTCAGCGGCCTCGGCTCCATTCTTCCCAGCCACTTTCAATGTTTCCCCCTTAGAGCGGCACATGCCCACCATGATTCGCCATAAGCTTGCCCATCCCGCCTCCAGTAGCTGAGACCCCTGACAACTCATGAGCAACCACAGAGTATCGATCATGCTCCATGAACCAAGGTAAACATAGTTAGGCGGCCTCTTAGCCAACCGCTTCGCGCTCAGCTCTCCAGCTTCAAACGCATTGGTCCAATCTAGAATTCGCCTCTCTCTGATCCGTAACCTTGAGCTTACTTATTAAGCGTGTTCCTCTTTTTAACGTCTTCATCTCCTTCTCAAAGCTTTAATTCGACCGCGTCCCCCTTTAACTATCTCGTGACTGATAAACCTGCTGCGTTCCATAGCCCTTCTGACCCAGCGACCGCCCTCATCCTGTTATGATGAAGCTCTTCTCAGCTGGCGCACTGGCTCTTGGCCTCGCTAACTTGCCTAGCACTTTTGCCTGGGGCAGTGAGTTCATTAATTCATCATAAAACGGTTTTTTCTGCTAGGCTCACATATCACAGGTCTCGGTCATATCACCACCGCCTACCTCGCCAGTCACTTTGTCGCAAACACCACTGAGGCTCACCTCAAGTATATTCTCTATAATGACGAGGAAGACTACTTGGCCAAGATTGCATCCTGGGCAGACTCGATTCGCTACACAGATTGGGGTCGATACACCAAGACATTTCACTTCATCGACGCTCATGACAGCCCTCCCAACAAGTGTGACGTCGACTTTGAGCGTGATTGCAAGGTCGATGGTTGTGTTCTCACCGCCCTCAAGAACTATACCCAGCAATCAGTTGAGCCTCAGTTGCCCTTCTGGCAGCGCAACCAGGCCGCCAAGTTTGTCGTTCACTTTATCGGAGATCTGCACCAGCCTCTACATAACGAAAATGTCGAAAAGGGAGGTAACGGTCTCGCAGTAACATTCGATGGCCGCACGTTCAACCTCCACCACGTCTGGGACAGTTCTATCGCCGAGAAGCTGTTGGGTGGTCTGCACGGCGACCCCTTCAAGCTCGCCAACAACTGGGCCAACCAGCTTGCAGTCGAGATCACAGACGGCAAGTTTGCAGAGGCAAAAGACGCGTGGTTGAAGGATCTGGACTTCAGTGACCCCATCAGCACGGCACTTGCTTGGTCCCGAGAGGCCAATGCGCTCGTCTGTACTCACGGTGAGTCGATTACCCCAGCGTTAACAGCTGCTGGATTTGTGAGTGGTCTCTAACATGGATCTACAGTTCTGCCCGAGGGTGCCGATGCCATTGTCGGTCAGGAACTCGGAGGCGAGTACTTTGAAAAGGCCGCCCCTGTCATTGAGGAGCAGGTTGCCAGGGCCGGTTACAGAATGGCTGCCTGGCTGGACAAGATCGTCGAGGCGTACAAGGATGTTGAGCAGCAGCAGATATCCGGGGAGCTCTGATTTATTTTGTATGTAGATCAGAACGTTCTGGATATCTTACAGCTGGTAGCTTCGTATGAACAAATGTGTCATGGTCTTTGGGAATGCAACTTTTGTGGTTATAAGCTTGTGCTATTTGATGCTCCGCGACATCGACACGATATCTTCAACAGAAAATGCCAAGACCACGAAATGCCATGTGGAATCAATGTGCCTTGGTCTAGAATTTCAAAACATGACATCATTTCAATTAGGAGAATGGGACGATTCAGGCTCGCTTCGTGATCATGATTCATCCAGTGTCACTCCAAACCTGAGACGAGAGTGATCGGTCAACAATTGCTGAAGGGTTCTGCAAAGATTCGGATGAAACAGGAACTATGGGGATTCCGCAAATGTCTTATCGATATTGTAAGCTTAAAGTACTATCGTGATGCCGACTTAGATATTGTTATAGGTCGTCGTGTGTCAGTCGTAAGAACTGGTTGGATAGAGCTTAGATCTGAGTGTAAAGTCTGGATGAGATTAGACTGAACTCAATGCCTGAGTTTGTGAGTGTAGTAATTGATCAAGGGAAGAATATTTCTGAATCTCAGACGACCTGTTGACAGTAATTGGTGATCATATATCGTGATATGATATAGCAGAATAGCTAGGATTGTTGGTCTTTCTCTCTTGGCATTATCAGCTACCCGCCTAGACATTAGAAACAGAACGACGACATAGTAGTTGTTGACGGCGGACGAGACAAGTCGACAATCACAAAAACCCCCATCCCAGAGAGGGCATCGTCTATTGTTCATCAGATTCTCTCGATCTGGTTGATGAGTTTTCCGTTACAGGGCGGACACTCTCCGACACTGGCGCTTAACAATGGTAGTTTCGAGCTTCAGTGGACGAAACGCACTGTGCTTGGAATTATAGGCACCCCTGGCAACTAGCTGCAGGTACAGGTCGGTGCATACTCTGATTGGCTGCGCAACCAGTTACACAATTCCAATTGGGAAGGAGGGGGCACGGGCTGAGACGTCTGCAGCCGCATCCTATCTCCGACGTCAACTCCTAACTTGACTTGGATCTCTACTATTACATTACATAACTCACTCAATCGCCCTCTCGGAGATATGACCGTCCGCCAAGCTTAGCCAAGCGCTTAGGAAAGACACTACGCTTGCTCACAATCGACTAACATTCTCCAACGTCCCTGTTACACCACCTGAGAACAGTCATCTCGACCTGCCCTGACTAACTGAGAGCCCAGCCCCAACAGGCATCTCAACTCTGGAGTCTGGACCCCTTGGCCAAGCCGTCAGGTCGCTTCTGCCGCTGTCTCATGTACTCGTTTCTCGGTCTCAGAAGTCCCAGGCAGTTAGTACTGCCACTGTGCTCCACGATGTTCTGTCTTGGTGTTTCTCATCAAGTTTGATCGCTGCCCCCTTGCCTCTCAAGCGAGAGATGGATCTTGGGTACTGTTGCTCGCTCCAGCCGTTGTCCATGGAGCTGTGACCCTGAACCGGGCCCCTTCAACCGCCCAGATGCCATCCGGTCTGATGTGCAAGCAAGCCCGAGACGTTGAATTTGTCTGGGATTGTCATAATGAAAGCCAGCCTCTTTTCTCGGCAACTTCGTTTCCGATCATCATCTCCAGTTTTCCCCGATGCTTTAAACCCTCGTCCCTTCGTCCCAAAATCGTACCGTCTTCTCTTCTCCTCAGCTCTGGCAGTGTCTCTTTCTTCCATTCGTTCCTTTGAGACCAAGTTGACTTTACTGTGACCATTCTTTTTTTTCTTTATTTCGAATTGGTCTGGCACCGTTCGAAAACTTTTATACGACATTGTATTTGCCCTCGGCTTCATTTCCTTCTTCACTTTCTCTCGGCAAGATCAACATAAAGTCATCACAATGCAGGTCAAAGGTGTAATCATCGCTCTTCTGGGCACCTCTGCCATTACTGAAGCTGCTGTTGTTCAAAAACGACACCCCCTGGCTCGCGCTCTCCAACGACGACAATTCGGCGGCGGTCGATTTGGAGGTGGTGGCCGTGGAGGAGGCGGCGGTGGCAACAACAACGGTGGTCAGGGCGGCAGCAATGGTGGTCAGAACAACGGCCAAGCCAATAGCGGCGGCAACAACGGAGGCAACAACGGAGGCAACAACGGCGGCAATAATAATGGAGGCAACAACGGTGGTAACAACGGAGGCGGCGGCGATGGCGGCAACACTCTGGACGCCAACGCCGTGCAAACTGATTCGCAGCAAGATGGCAACAACCCCGGATCGGATGAGCAAGCTGCCTCTGCAACGTAAGTCACACGTACCTTTGATTGAGGAAAAACGACAACTAACAAGACGTAGGGATGACAACAACTTCATCAACTTCTGTGCTGGCCAGACACTCACCAATGGAGAGCAAAACCGGGACGGCTCATGTAACGGTATTCGTAAGCTTTACGATTCCCCCTTTCCTCTCTGCATATACTGACTCCTACAGCTATGGGAAAGATTCCCGGAGCCAACAATATGGTTTCTTCAGTTTTCACATCGCCTCAAAACGGTGACAATATTGAAGCCAATCAAGACTTTGATATTTCAGTGCAGTTTATCAACTTTGCACCTGGCTCGTTCACTAATGCAACAACCACCTACTATTCTGCTCCCCAGGACCTCGACGGTGGTGGCAACATCATCGGTCATACCCACGTCACTGTCCAAGACACTGGCGATAGTCTGAACCCTACTCAGCCTTTGGACCCTCAGCAGTTTGCCTTCTTCAAGGGTATCAACGACGCTGGTGACGGCCAAGGTCTCCTCACTGCCAAGGTCGACGGCGGTCTGCCTGCCGGTAACTACCGTATCTGCAGTATGTCTGCCGCATCCAACCATCAGCCTGTCCTCATGCCTGTTGCTCAGAGAGGAGCACAGGATGACTGCATCCGTGTCACCGTTGGCGGCGGCGGCAACAACAACGGTGGTAACAACGGCGGTAATAACGGAGGCAACAACGCCGGCAACAACGGAGGTCAGGGCGGTGACAATGGAGGCAACAACGGAGGTCAAGGTGGTGGCCAGAACGGCGGCAACCAAGGTGGCCAAGGTGGTGGTCAGAATGGAGGTCAGAATGGTGGAGACCAAGCAGCTGATGCCGGTGGTGACCAGAATGCTGGTGGCCAGGGCGGCGATCAAAACGGAGGTCAGGGAGGAGACCAGGGCGGTCAGGGTGGTCGAGGTGGTCAGGGCGGTAATGTAGGTAACGGAGGTGGCTTCGGTGGTGGTGGTTTCGGCCGCGGCGGCTTCGGTGGTTTCCAAGCGGCTTCAGCAGGGGATGAGTCTGGTAACAAGACGGCCTCAGCAGCATGAAGACTATGACTGGTTATCAAAGAGGGATAGACAGAGCCATTCGACTTGGCCGTGGCCCCGGCGGTTTTCGGTGTGAGTATCAGTGGTGGTCCCTCATTCGAGAATACTATTTTGCTCGGACAAGGACAGTAATCAGGGTGAAGTTTTGGTGTCTGCCTAGTGAGAATGGTTTTGGGTTCACATACATCTATGGGCAATAGATGATGGATGGATATGAGCTGGAGGTGAATGTACGTCAAGATATGTTGTTTATTAGTTGAATAAGATTTGGTCACTTAGTTACGATTGTCCTAGGAGTTGTGATTGTCTCCTCTGGTAGCTGTTCGCTCTATGTATGCACTGAAAAGCGCAAGAAAATGATGTTGAGGCGTGGACTGTGCCATACTTAGTAAGTAAGGGTACTTACTGTAGTTGTCGCAGAGTTGTGATATGAAACAGGCCCATCACGGTTCAAACAACAACAGTTTCGTAGCGAGTATGACAAAAGATCAAGTGGATGTTCGAGTTATAGAATGGCGATTACATGTAATAATAGTCATCATCATGAATAGTGAGACCATTGCACAGCCTACCTTTTCAAATTTAGGTGTCCAAGTTTGATGTTTCAAAATAATTCCTTTCTAATTGCCAGCAGTCCTATGCTAAAGTGGAGGGCATGATATTTTTGTGGGTAGGATTTAGTTTTCGGCCATCAAGCACACAAGCTCATTCTATAGGCAACCGACACTCTCGGAGATCTCCTCTCATACAACATCTGCACATGAACCACTATAAGTGACGACATTATAAGAGTTAGTCTTGGTTGACTTGTCCCAGATGCTCCTGTTGGTCAACAAGCTAGCTTTTTTTATATTGACACGACTAACTTATACATATGTACATTAACTACCCTATATACTAGGCAGTCTTTGCACGGGAGCTTATAATACCTAAGTTAGTAAATAAAAATAGATTTGGATATGCATAAAGAATCTCAATGAGGACATGCATTCATTGGCCTTTTAGTCTCCTTCGAGAAAAGATATAAGCGTTGGAGAATAAAAGTCGCCTGCCGAACTCTTGTGTAACCATGAGCAGTTGGACAGAGATGCTAACATAAAGACCTAGTGGGTAACAGGGTCGCAAAAGCAATGACTCGACGACATCCTTTTATCATCGATTGAGGGCATATTATCGCTCAAATTCGCCTACAAACCCACTGGAGCTTTTCTTCTTTTAGCCAGTAACTCCAGAGGCTTAAGGCACATAGATAGGTACGGTAGAGATAGAAGGGAAGGAACCTACCTAGTAGGCAAGTGTATCGAGCGAGGTCTGACTTGCCACTTGCCAGCGATAATTTAACCATGAAAACTGCAACGCAACTGCCTTGTCAAAACTATCAACGTTAGTAGGGCATACCTTCTCCGGCTGTTTGCCCACGGCGAACCTGAATTTGTACTGCAATGACGGGAGGTAGCACTTGAATCACTGACCTTGTGTTGAATTCATGTTGAGACACTCTTTGACTCTCCCTCCAGCCAACACCAAGCATCCCAGTCCCAGGTCTTGATACGTGAGACAGAAATTCAATACTGTTTACGGTTTTTGTCAACAGATGCTTCAGGGGTTCGCCACAGACCAGTCTAAGGCCTCCGAAACGATTGATTTTCGACTCGGCTGACTACATTCCAAGCAAGCGACCATCAGATACAAGCTCCGCCAGACCTTTGTCCTCACAAGAAGAACACTGTTCGAGAAGAAAGTGTAGTTCACTTGCCCAAGCAGGCCTGGATCATCCAACGGCCTCAGCGAAATAAACTCTCGAAGCCTTACCTCGTCTCACTTAGGGCCACGGTCCATCCCTAGCCTAGACCACTCGGTCTGACGCCCGACACGACTCCCGGAAGCACGAGATCATGGATAAGGATCCTAGCCTGGGATCACCCGTAGGGATCTGCAGATCATTTATATGGTGGTTCAGGTTCTGCCTTCGGCTTATGTACTGACAATGTTGTACTCACAAGAGAAAACATCGACTACCTCGGCCACCGGTCACACGTAGGTGCAAGATACAAATCGACCAACATAGCTCAGAGGTGTTCTAGCTGCTGATGATGAGCCATCTCGAATCTCCGAGTGATTGCACTTCCTGACGTGGCTTCTCATATTATGCTTGAACGATTGACCTCACGATTGCTGGGCCATCTTTTGTCTTCTCAACACCGCAGAGCATAGACCATACCTGATTTGAGCCATTTTAGAGAAATTTTACTTCAAGGGTTTCAAAAACAAACACCATGTCGAATCTCAGCCATGTTGACGTCGATGGCTATATCTGAAAGGAGCGAGAATGCGATATATTCAGCCCAGAAGACAGTCAAGATGGCTCAGGCAGCCGACTGTCAACGCTGAGGAGATCGTCATGGCCGATGGTACTGTCGAGCATGTTGGCAAGAATGCTTTCGGCGATGAGCTCGGTCGACCGAATGTCTGGGGGCTACGATCGGAGCTCTCAATTCGTTGGTACTCTTGCTGTAAGTATAATATCCGGACCGAGACTGAGAGGGGTACTGACTTTGTTTTACAGGCGCAGTGTCTAGCAAGTACTTGCGCATACCTAGGATGGGTGCTCCCCTCAAATACTCTGTATGGTGTCTTCATCTTGCATTCACCCCTTTGGCAGCCAAATCTTTTCTTTGGTACCCCAAGAACTGCGTATGCTGTGCCGAGATTACTGGCGTGGATTGACACAGTGCTTTGATAAATGCCGATATTGGTCCTTCGGTTCAAATCGCATGGGTAGCTACTATATGGACTATGGGACCATCTATCGGCTTTCTCATCGTTGGCCGTCTGTCCGATCTATATGGCCGAAAGTGGATGGTCATGAGTACTACTCTACTGGGCCTCCGGTTGTGTTATTGGTGGAACCGCAAAGAGTGTAGGTATGCTTATCGCTTTCAATGGGTGCAATGGTCTCGCAACTGCTGGGCAGCTCTCCTTTGGAATCGTCTTGGGTGAACTTGTTTCCAACAAGCATGGCGTTCCCATCATTGGTTTAGTCTTCTTGACGTCAATCCAATTTGGAGTCTTTGGCCCAGTCGTAGCCTGAACGATGATCGAGAACATACATGAAGGCTGGCGCTGGAGTTACTATCTGGGCATCATTCTGAGTATAATCACTCTGGCTCTACATCGGTTTCTCTACCACCGACCAACCTTTTCTCAACTCCACGTGGGGAAGACAAGAACACAGCAAGCCAAAGAGCTTGATTGGATTGCCGTGTCTCTTTTCACCGCCAGAGGCGTTCTATTCCTTGTTGGCCTTTCTTGAGGCGGTACGACATATCCTTGGAAGAGTGCTGAGGTTTTGTGCACATTAGTCATTGGTATAATAACACTTGCCGGCCTCTTTGTATATGGCATGGTTCCTTGATCTGGCATTTCTATCCAGAGTCCGCTGATACTGTACGAAGAGGCCCACGCCTGTTGTGTAAAACTCCTGATCCCGTTCAGTATTTCGAGAACACTGGGTTCGTCGCAGTAGTCACCTGTGCGACTGCTGCCTCCATGGTCTCTACTCCTTGGCCGTTCTCTGGCCTGCAATCATCAGCACCCTACACCGCAGATTCCATCAAAGTTGGCTGGCGGAGTTGCGCCATTGGTGGTGAAGTTATTCGGCCAAGCTATGTCAAGTCTCGCTATGGCCTATGTTCCTAGCCTCAAGATCCATTGCATATGCGCTGCTGCTCTTGTCATGACTTTCATCATGTCAACGTGTTCCAGTTCTCCTGGCCGGTGGATAAACACAGTCGCATTTGGGTTGAATGCATGCACTGCTGTTGGATACGTTGAGAATGTGGCACTCACCTGTGTAACGCTCCTCAGGGAACCCCAAGTTATCGGGATATCGGGATATCTGGTATTCCTGGAT
The DNA here is from genome assembly GCA_008711595.1 of Fusarium xyrophilum. Taxonomy (NCBI): domain Eukaryota; kingdom Fungi; phylum Ascomycota; class Sordariomycetes; order Hypocreales; family Nectriaceae; genus Fusarium; species Fusarium xyrophilum. The sequence goes on along the minus strand of VYWZ01000495.1, from coordinate 4,208 downwards.
CGATTCGTGCCCTCGGGGGTGTCATTGCTCAGGCTATGTATGTCTCTATTCTCAGCAACGAGTTGGCGAGGAAGATTGTCAAGTATGTGGGATCTGGCCTGCCAACCAAATCCCTGCCTTCACTCTTTGAGGCTATCAACAAAGGCGATTACTCAGACGTACCCGGTATCAACAAGGCCATCATTGACTCAGTCGGAGATGCCGTTGTCAAAGCCTACACCAGCTCACTACATTATGTCTTCTACGCTACTATACCGTTCTCATGCATCATGCTTGTCGCCACTTTCTTGGTTCCAGACATCAAAAAGTTCTTGACGCACAATGTTGCAAAACGTCTCCAGGATGAAAGCTTCCGTAAATCCTCTACCGGAGTCAACGAAGTTGAGGTTCAGGCCATGAATGAATGTCATCCAGATGAGGCTAGAGCGGCTTCACATGTGTAGACTCTCTAATAAATTTCCTCAGAGGGGTGCTATGCGACGAACTATATAAGGACGGGAAATGATCAAGACGTCGAGCAAGCAAAACCTTAACATGACATGGAGGGTTTACACCTGCCAGGAGAAAGAAATATGACCTAGTCAATGGCATGTTCAGTTCAAGCTCGAATTCAACGAGCTTAGTATAACTCATGCAGGATGGAGACGCTTTGGAGGTTGAAGGACACGCTCAAATATCATGGAATCCTTATCTGCTCAAGCCTTTGACACGTACAAAGAGAAGAGTTCCTAGAACTGTCCGAAAACACTAAAGCCAGATCGCTATGATCGAATCAACCGCCCGCTAGAGAGCTCAGCCTCTAGCCACGCTGAGGACTATCAAAATATTAGCATGTATGACTCTAAACTAGGTACTCGACCCATCGAAAGAGCGAGCTTACGCGCAACCTTGAGGAGTAACTGCGCCAAAAGGACAATCGCCAGAGAGTTTCTCAACGATCTGGTTGAAGAAAACAGGCGCGACGACGATACCGGCGCTGACGAGCGAAGCAATCGCCGAGGAAAGCGTGACAAAGACTGTAGTCTTCATGTTGTTGATGGTGATGATGGATATGGAGATGTATATGAATGTATATATATGGTGGTGTGACATTGAGCGATCAGAAGAGAGTGGCACACGAAGTTCCAGAACCAGCTGAAACGACAAAAATCAACTAGACAGGAGACAAGAAGAAAGAGAATGCGTAGTGCAAAGAATTAATATGTGTATTTCAACGTCTTCAAGGGAAGAACAAAAGAGGAGGGAAAAAGGGAGACAGATAGGAAAATGGAATGAGTGGGAGGCGGCAAAAGATTACGGTGTTACAGGGGCGAGACGGTTGAGGTTTCAGGTTGTGAAACGAAAAGGGTCCGTTCGTTACTGATGCGCGAGAGGGAGACTACTAACAAATACGGACATATCTTCCGATCTAAAATATTTGAATATTATGTAGTATTACGAATGTTAGTACAGAGTAGGAGACATTCAGTTAATTCGAAGCTTGCTTTGACTTGATCTTTTATCATACACATAACCCCCCCAGTCAAGCCTTATCATCTATAGCGTTCGTTGCAATACGCAGAACTTATCCGACTAGCGATTACAAGACATTTCGTATCAAATAGACATGGCAAATCATAGGTACAGAGATCAAGATCTTCAACGTACCAAATCAACATGAGCCCAGGAAAGGTCAACCCGAGCAAAAACCTGGACCACTAAAACGAAAAGTCCCCGCGTTATGTACGCGCCAGGAATGTATTGAAGCTATAGCAATAGTCGAATATCCTCCAAATCATCAAATCATTAGTAAACTCCCCCGCTTTGATAGTAATTGTCGGGTGCAGGAGCTGAAGGACCATCGCTGGGTGGCACATAAGGCTTGTACTGAGTCTGACCACCAGCACCACCTTGACTGGGCAGACCATGACGAGCATCATATCCGCCGGCGTTCCCAGGGTTCAGAGGGGGGGGTGTCATGACGCTCTGGGGAGGAGGCGGGGGAGCTGACCCTGTGGGCATGGGAGGGACTTGAGAAGTGTTGTAGCTCTGGTATTGTTGAGGCTGCTGCTGATGCGATGCATAAGGACCAGGAGCTGGTGCACTGGCGTTCTCGTTGGGCTCTTCAGGTGAATACACCGAGCTTGAAAACGTGGCAGCCGAGGTCGGCTGGTGAGGGTTGTTGGTCGCTACAGGGGAATCGTAGACAGATGTAGCCAACTCTTGGGCTCCGTATGTGCTACCAGGTCGTCCTCGCGTAGGCGCTTGCGTGTAAGGGTTGTTGCTCTGAGATTGGTTGTAAGGATTGAAGTTGGGGGGCTGTTTACCATTGGAAGGAGACTCGGTCCGGGGAGGGTAGGGCTGCGAACCAGCGGGCACTTCAGCTCCTGCTACATAGAAAGGTGCCGGTTGACCTTGAGGTTGGTTCTGGAAGTTAGGGGGAGGAGACGATGCTTGATAAGGAGGTTGCTCTGCTGGAGACTCAGAAAGAGGTTCTTCGTTGCAAGGGTAAAGGGCCATCATACCTTGTGGGCCAGGAGTATAATATCTCGAGGGGTCCTGAGGAGCTGCCCCCTGCGGAGGATATCCGCCAGCTTGAGGATAGTCCTGACCAGGACCAGGACCCGGTCGCATCACGTATTGCTGGTAGTTGTGCTGAGGAGGATGGGCCATAGAAGACTCCAACAGAGCCTCGTAGTCCCTTCTGGCCTTGATGAACTTTTCGTTCAGCTGCGTAAAGTCATCTGAGAGATGTATATTAGCATCATATCCAGTCTTGGGGGCGTCCAATGCTTACCCTTCTTCTGAGAGTACTTCTCGATCAGCTTGATAAGCTTGGGTCGAATCGCAAGAGTCTGGTGGTAAAGCTTCTGCAGGACCTGTTAGCATACTGAAAACACTTTGCATCATACTGGGTGCTTACGGAAATCTCCTCGTTATCTTCCTCTCGGGGCGCTGTGTTGGAAGTGCTCAACAATGTGAGGAGCTTCTCAACGTTCTTGATCTCAGCGAACACCTCGGCCTCCATCTGAGCCTCGCGTTGTAACTCATCCGGTGTGGGATCGGTAAGCTTTTCGACATAGTTGAGCGGGAAGATGCCAGTCTTGCCCCTGAGAGAGCCTCGCCACCAGTCCTTGTATACACTCTCGAGAACAGCAATCACATCGCCTTTCTTGAATTCCAGCTCTCCGGGTTCAGTAGGAGCAAAGTCGAAGAGCGCGCGTACCCGGCTCACCGTGGCCGCTGTAGTTCCAGCCGGCGCAGCAGGAGCAGGGCTCTCTGTCTGGCCACTAGGACCGGCTCGTGCGCCTGGACTACTTGCAGCAGTCTTCTTGCGCTCCTCCTCCTGCAGACTCAACTTGAGGGCCATCTGCAATTCATCCTCCTCTTTCTGGCGATCGAGCTCGGTAAGGCCCTGCTTTTGAGGAGCACTTGGGGGCTGGATGTTCGGGTTGCTTCGTATGGCACGGTTGTAGGCATCGCTCATGATGCCCAGTTCAGGATCGCTGCTGAACATCTCGGACCAGCTCTTCATATGCTCAATAATTTTAGACTTGACTTGTGTATAGGTATTACGGTCGTTGGTGAGACGCAGGAGGGCATCTGTAAAGGCACGGCTGGAAAGTTCGCGGTGCATGTTCTTCCCACAGTTTTGGGCGAGGGCATGCGCAAGCTAATTGAGTCAGTAAAATAAGGCTTGACATGACGGCGTGGTATTCAACATGCCTCGAGAGCGTAGAGCTGGACATTAGCGTTGCGATGCGCAAGGCGTCTGATGATGCTTTGAACAGCCTCCTTGGGGCCATTTGGGTCGTTGCCTACTTTGTCGCAGACCTCGATAATGGCGCCCCAATCCTCAGACGTGAGGTTCTCGTCGGTGGCCTTGGCTACATCGGCGTTAGTCGCAAGAAAGCACAGATCGAGACGAGAGCAAGTTATAGAGATTCTCTTGTCCGAACCGAATAGAGCGGGGGGTGGCTACATACTGACGACCTCGTCATAGGGGCCTGCTGCTGAGGCTCGGAACATGGTGGTTGGTGATTTGACTCGGGGTATCAGTTATTGGCGGGGATGGAGTGAATGCGCGCGCGTGCGAGAGAGAGAGAGAGAGAGAAAGAGAGAGAGAGAGAGAGAGAGAGAGAGAGAGAGAGAGAGAGAGAGAGAGAGAGAGAGAGAGAGAGAGAGAGAGAGAGAGAGAGAGAGAGAGAGAGAGAGTGTGAGAGATAGAG